>CM061228.1:102897980-103173060 GCA_030844895.1 Ambrosia x helenae | reverse complement strand
TTTTTTTTTTCGTTTTTGGGTGATGATGACATTTTCCTAAGCCTATATGTTGGACATTAAGGAAGAGGAATGATTGTACAATGGTAATTAAACAAGTTGTTGTGGTTCAAGAACAAAAAATCAACCATGAGCTTGAGATGCTGCTTCGACAATAAACACACGTCATCGTTGTTTAGGAACGTAAGAGCAAATATGGGGTGCATTGATATAGGAGGTTGTTGGCTGAGCTTGAGCATGTCTGACAGGATCTTGTAGGATCGTTTTATCACAAAGAAACAATAATATCACACGAGTTTAGTAAATCAGGTGTGAAACCCTAAGTCACATGCAAGATTATACAATTCAAAATCAGAACACGTTAAGATTCATTTTCAACTTGTTTTCCATTAATATAATAAATATAAACAATTACAATGTAATATTAATGAAAATAGACGATTTTTAGAACCTTCCTAACACACACTCGAAATGACCAACTATTACAAATGAAAACTACTCAAACCTGTTTATAAACTGCTTGGTTCGAACGTTTACGTAAGTTCGAATCAACAATAATAACAACCAGCAAAACTTCATTCGACCCATATTGATCTTCTTCGACCCCATGGTTGGTCGAATGAATAGATAATCATACCAAAACTTCAAATCTTCGTCTTTATTCATTAAATACCGAAAGCGACAACCACAATATTGCATCTACAAACTCCCCATTGGCTGTTGCTCGGATTGTTTTGTCTGTTTTGTCTTCAAGTAACCTTCACTTTATTCTTTAAAACTTGTGCCTTCAGTGTTAGATGTGCGCTTCTTCTTCGGTTTAGGTCTCAACTTCATTGTCCTTCCCAGTAATTTCTTGTAATCACATCCAGCATATACTTCCAAATCAAAACAGAATATTTCTACTTTCTGGAATCTCCATGCTTGCCTAATATCATGAACATCAAAGTGAATCTGGTTGTATTACAATGTGTCGATATCATCATTTGAAAAGTTAATCAACCACATAGGATCCAACACGCGTATCTTTTTGCACATTAACTTTGGATTCTTATCATGTAGACAATCACCGCTTCACCAGTTCTCCAATTGTAGTAGCAGAATGCGAAATCTCTTTTGAAATTCTATTGGATAGGCATCAAAGGAACTCTCTTCAAACATGTAGGTGGTTTGTACTTCAGATTCACATATGACAAATTGTTCTTCGGATCAATTTCTTTGTGAATAATTCGCTTGGGATATTGTGGCTTAAACATGTCCCACCTCATATGACTCTCTCTCATCATCTTCTCTGCCATATAGTGAAGTACATCCGAACTATTAACTCCCACCTAATTGATGTCTACAAACATCCCTCACAGCCCAATAAGGAAGTGTTTTGATATCATGGAAATGACCAAGATAAATTATCCCTTTCTCCCATTTGATTCCTATACACCTAAGCCGTGGAAACCATTTCCAGGCCAACGCACGTCCTATAAACATTCTGTAATGGAAGTTATAAAATTCACCTTGAATCCCTTGCACTGGACGCTTATCTTCATCCTCTCTTAACTTCTTCAGTAATTCCTTCAACGCATCAGATTGCTTAAACACTTTAGCTTTTTTCTATTTCATCATCAAAAACCTCATCAATTATCTTCTTTCTTTAACCTCATCAATCTTTTCAGCTTCCTTTTATGATTTCATCATCAATAATTTGAATGTTGGTTTTTAGCCTTCATGTTGTACTACTCCAGGTACTCTTCATGAGATATCTCTTCAATTTCAACCTCATGGAAATTGCATGTATCTCTGTCATCAAAGTTTTGACCCGGTTCGGTCACTGGAAGGTCATGTATCTCTTGATTATTCAATATATCTTCTAGAGATATTCTAGCCTACTGTGCGACACTTCAAATATCTCTTTTGTTATTGCAGTACTAACCTCTCCATCTTCCAACTCTGGATCTTTACATTCAATACAATACTTCATGACATCATTCAAAAAGATCTCTAGAAACTTTCCATTTCTTGCTGCTCGAAGCTTATTTATCTTCTTTGTTTTTCACTCTTCTTAAAGGAATATTAATTATCATTATCATCATCATCATCATCATCATCATCGAAATCTTTACAACTTGCTGACTTTTCCTTATTCACTCCATCACCACCTGATGCATCGTCATCATCATCTTTATCATCATCAGTACCACTATAATCAAGTTTTTCTTCCTCATCTTCCTCTGCATCTTATTCTTCTTCAACACCTTTCAGTTGAGGTGCTTTCTCGTACAGTCTGTCAATAATCTTCTTCAACTTCTTGTTTTCTTTTTCAATCATCAAGATTTTCTTCGCATTCTTCTTACCTGGAGATTTCAATTCAGCATTCTCGACTAGGAGACCGGTAACCTCTTCTTCCAACTTATCCTGTCTTTCTTCGGAAGCAATCACAATCTGTAACATATCCTTCTCATTCTCCTTCATCTGCTTTATCTCATTCTCATGCTTATTGAAGAATTTCATCATCTTACCAATCTGCTTGTTTACCAAATTCATCATTTCATTAGAAACAATAGCTTTGGTTTGTGAATTTGATTCTTGTTGTGGTTGTTTTTCAACAGGTGACTTGTTCAAGCTAGAAAGAATAGACTTCAAAGATTGTGAAACTGAATCTGGATTCTGTTGTGCTTCAGTTTCAGTCACCACCTTTTTGTTTCTTTGCTGCTGGGGATACTGGTTGTGAACTTGAAGCTGGTGGCATCTTCTTACCCTTTAGTAACAAGTCAATCTCCTTCTCCCTCTTAACCTTTGATGATTCTCTCTTTGCCATGGTCTCAAAACCTCGTCCACGTTTGTTTGAAATTGGAGCAATAGAAGAACCTTCAAGATCTGCATCCTCAACTATCAAATCCTCTCTTTCTTCAGCATAGCCTCTACTGAATTGTTCTTTAACAACTTAATCAATCGATTAGGAGTACCCGAATCTCCACTGGCCTTGGGATGAGTATCCTTAATAGTTTCATCATCTGAATCCCATATCTCTTCTATCTCAGTCTCCTTCATCAACTAATAACGTCCTTGCCTTAGCTTTTCCCTTCTTCTTTGCTTTTGGCTCATCAATCTTCTCTTTACCCTTTCCTTTTGATTTTTCTCCTTTATCAATCACTTGACGTTTCGCTTTTTCTCCTTTCTTTACCGGTACCAAAGGAGAGTCCGAATCTAAATCACTATTCGGATGTCTAACATCATCATTATCAGGAGCAACATATCCAGGTTTAATCAGATGTCCAAACAATCTCCTGTTTGGCGGATTCTCATTCTCAGCTTTGCCTTTATGCGTTCTCATTCTGTTAAGAGTTGTCATGTTCATGTGTTTCTTAGTTCACTATCTTCAATGGATCTCTTATCAACCTAGGATACTTCTTCGTCAAAGATCATTTGTAAAAACCTCGGATATATCAAAAACTTTTCTATCTTTATTCCGTAAAAAAATTCTCTCATATGACTGAAAAGCATTTCCAAAACATTATAGTCATTGTTGAGAATCAATGCAGCAGCAAGTGAACTGAGAGTATCTCTCAAGACATCGAATCCTCCTCGAACTAGTCCAAAAACATGAAGAAGTACATGTAACAGATACTTAAACAGAGGAGAGACATTCGCCTTATTCAGCTGACACTCTGTAATCGGCACAAAGTATTTCATTCTTAATAAACAACCTCTTTGCACTGTCCATGTGAACTTGATTGGATCCGTCTCTTTTTTAGTCATCTGTAAAACTCTCCTGAAGTCATCTTCACCCACCAAAACATCCAATCCCTGTATCTTGCTATGAATCAAGGATTTACCTTCCTAGAAAGTCAAAGTAGCATTGTTCCAAAATTATTCCTAATGATCTTTGTAAATCGGATGTGTCTTCACAATAGCGTACACGATTCTGGATCTTCTTAGAAATTCAACTATCCCTCTAAATTCGTCATGCTTTTCATCAACTTCTCCAATGTATGCATATCAGTTGTGCTTTGGTTCAAATTTGAGTTCTTTCGGTTTCTTTTGTTCAACCATTTTATCTATACAAACACAAAAACATAAAACATGTTAATTCGGATTCAAAAATCAAAAATTTTGTTTTGTTTGACAGTTGGTTCGACCTATCGAGGGTCCGAACCAATTTATATGAGTTCGAATGAGGCAAAAATACTCATTCGATCCTATAGAAACTTCATTCGACCCAAAGAAGGTTCGAATCAAACTGCTCATCATTTGAAAATTTCAATTCTTGATTTTAAGCATTTTAGCCTCTGATTTTGATTGAAAGCTATTATAATATTATCGACTAGGCTAACATTTCTTTAAGGCTATGATTAGTTTACAATTCCGAATATGAGGTTGCTGCGATTGTTTCGTTGGCATGGTAGGGTTTATAGATGGCATCCTATGAGTTGCAACATACTCTGATGCCTTGGCGGCGTCTCTTTTTCCCTGACCTTTCCATAATCCGAGCCTTGTGATTTGAGTAGTTGCCTATGCTTTACCATGGGAGCTTCATTAAAGAACAAAACACCAAGCTGGCGCAATGTATAGCACCGCACTATTAGTTTGGTTTCGTCATTTTTTTATCAAGTCCATGTGACTTACCATGTCAATTACAAGTTTGTTTACTTTTTACCCCCCCCCCCTTTTTGCTTGGCAATGATGAGGTTTTTGGCAGCGCTTCTTTGGGCTTGCAACTGATTTTATAACTGTTGTCATTAGTTTGAGCCAATTATTATTTTGTTGTTAATTTTTTCCTTTTTTTTTTCGTTTTTGGGTGATGATGACATTTTCCTAAGCCTATATGTTGGACATTAAGGAAGAGGAATGATTGTACAATGGTAATTAAACAAGTTGTTGTGGTTCAAGAACAAAAAATCAACCATGAGCTTGAGATGCTGCTTCGACAATAAAACACGTCATCGTTGTTTAGGAACGTAAGAGCAAATATGGGGTGCATTGATATAGGAGGTTGTTGGCTGAGCTTGAGCATGTCTGACAGGATCTTGTAGGATCGTTTTATCACAAAGAAACAATAATATCACACGAGTTTTAGTAAATCAGGTGTGGAAACCCTAAGTCACATGCAAGATTATACAATTCAAAATCAGAACACGTTAAGATTCATTTTCAACTTGTTTTCCATTAATATAATAAATATAAACAATTACAATGTAATATTAATGAAAATAGACGATTTTCAGAACCTTCCTAACACACACTCGAAATGACCAACTATTACAAATGAAAACTACTCAAACCTGTTTATAAACTGCTTGGTTCGAACGTTTACGTAAGTTCGAATCAACAATAATAACAACCAGCAAAACTTCATTCGACCCATATTGATCTTCCTTCGACCCCATGGTTGGTCGAATGAATAGATAATCATACCAAATCTTCAAATCTTCGTCTTTATTCATTAAATCCGAAAGCGACAACCATAATATTGCATCTACAAACTCCCCATTGGCTGTTGCTCGGATTGTTTTGTCTGTTTTGTCTTCAAAGTAACCTTCACTTTATTCTTTAAACTTGTGCCTTCAGTGTTAGATGTGCGCTTCTTCGGTTTAGGTCTCAACTTCATTGTCCTTCCCAGTAATTTCTTGTAATCACATCCAGCATATACTTCCAAATCAAAACAGAATATTTCTACTTTCTGAATCTCCATGCTTGCTCTAAATCATGAACATCAAAGTGAATCTGGTTGTATTACAATGTGTCGATATCATCATTTGAAAAGTTAATCAACCACATAGGATCCAACACGCGTATCTTTTTGCACATTAACTTTGGATTCTTATCATGTAAGACAATCACCGCTTCACCAGTTCTCCAATTGTAGTAGCAGAATGCGAAATCTCTTTTGAAATTCTATTGGATAGGCATCAAAGGAACTCTCTTCAAACATGTAGGTGGTTTGTACTTCAGAGTCACATATGACAAATTGTTCTTCGGATCAATTTCTTTGTGAATAATTCGCTTGGATATTGTGGCTTAAACATGTCCCACCTCATATGACTCTCTCTCATCATCTTCTCTGCCATATAGTGAAGTACATCCGAACTATTAACTCCACCTAATTGATGTCTACAAACATCCCTCACAGCCCAATAAGGAAGTGTTTTGATAACATGGAAATGACCAAGATAAGTTATCCCTTTCTCCCATTTGATTCCTATACACCTAAGCCGTGGAAACCATTTCCAGGCCAACGCACGTCCTATAAACATTCTGTAATGGAAGTTATAAAATTCACCTTGAATCCCTTGCACTGGACGCTTATCTTCATCCTCTCTTAACTTCTTCAGTAATTCCTTCAACGCATCAGATTGCTTAAACACTTTAGCTTTTTCTATTTCATCATCAAAAACCTCATCAATTATCTTCTTTCCTTTAACCTCATCAATCTTTTCAGCTTCCTTTATGATTTCATCATCAATAATTTGAATGTTGGTTTTAGCCTTCATGTTGTACTACTCCAGGTACTCTTCATGAGATATCTCTTCAATTTCAACCTCATGGAAATTTCATGTATCTCTGTCATCAAAGTTTTGACCCGGTTCGGTCACTGGAAGGTCATGTATCTCTTGATTATTCAATATATCTTCTAGAGATATTCTAGCCTACTGTGCGACACCTTCAAATATCTCTTTTGTTATTGCAGTACTAACCTCTCCATCTTCCAACTCTGGATCTTTACATTCAATACAATACTTCATGACATCATTCAAAAAGATCTCTAGAAACTTTCCATTTCTTGCTGCTCGAAGCTTATTTATCTTCTTTTGTTTTTTCACTCTTCTTAAAGGAATATTAATTATCATTATCATCATCATCATCATCATCGAAATCTTTACAACTTGCTGACTTTTCCTTATTCACTCCATCACCACCTGATGCATCGTCATCATCATCTTTATCATCATCAGTACCACTATAATCAAGTTTTTCTTCCTCATCTTCCTCTGCATCTTATTCTTCTTCAACACCTTTCAGTTGAGGTGCTTTCTCGTACAGTCTGTCAATAATCTTCTTCAACTTCTTGTTTTCTTTTTCAATCATCAAGATTTTCTTCGCATTCTTCTTACCTGGAGATTTCAATTCAGCATTCTCGACTAGGAGACCGGTAACCTCTTCTTCCAACTTATCCTGTCTTTCTTCGGAAGCAATCACAATCTGTAACATATCCTTCTCATTCTCCTTCATCTGCTTTATCTCATTCTCATGCTTATTGAAGAATTTCATCATCTTACCAATCTGCTTGTTTACCAAATTCATCATTTCATTAGAAACAATAGCTTTGGTTTGTGAATTTGATTCTTGTTGTGGTTGTTTTTCAACAGGTGACTTGTTCAAGCTAGAAAGAATAGACTTCAAAGATTGTGAAACTGAATCTGGATTCTGTTGTGCTTCAGTTTCAGTCACCACCTTTTGTTTCTTTGCTGCTGGGGATACTGGTTGTGAACTTGAAGCTGGTGGCATCTTCTTACCCTTTAGTAACAAGTCAATCTCCTTCTCCCTCTTAACCTTTGATGATTCTCTCTTTGCCATGGTCTCAAAACCTCGTCCACGTTTGTTTGAAATTGGAGCAATAGAAGAACCTTCAAGATCTGCATCCTCAACTATCAAATCCTCTCTTTCTTCAGCATAGCCTCTACTCAATTGTTCTTTAACAACTTAATCAATCGGATTAGGAGTACCCGAATCTCCACTGGCCTTGGGATGAGTATCTTTAATAGTTTCATCATCTGAATCCCATATCTCTTCTATCTCAGTCTCCTTCATCAACTAATAACGTCCTTGCCTTAGCTTTTCCCTTCTTCTTTGCTTTTGGCTCATCAATCTTCTCTTTACCCTTTCCTTTTGATTTTTCTCCTTTATCAATCACTTGACGTTTCGCTTTTTCTCCTTTCTTTACCGGTACCAAAGGAGAGTCCGAATCTAAATCACTATTCGGATGTCTAACATCATCATTATCAGGAGCAACATATCCAGGTTTAATCAGATGTCCAAACAATCTCCTGTTTGGCGGATTCTCATTCTCAGCTTTGCCTTTGTGCGTTCTCATTCTGTTAAGAGTTGTCATGTTCATGTGTTCTTAGTTCACTATCTTCAATGGATCTCTTATCAACCTAGGATACTTCTTCGTCAAAGATCATTTGTAAAAACCTCGATATATCAAAAACTTTTCTATCTTTATTCCGTAAAAAAATTCTCTCATATGACTGAAAAGCATTTCCAAAACATTATAGTCATTGTTGAGAATCAATGCAGCAGCAAGTGAACTGAGAGTATCTCTCAAGACATCGAATCCTCCTCGAACTAGTCCAAAAACATGAAGAAGTACATGTAACAGATACTTAAACAGAGGAGAGACATTCGCCTTATTCAGCTGACACTCTGTAATCGGCACAAAGTATTTCATTCTTAATAAACAACCTCTTTGCACTGTCCATGTGAACTTGATTGGATCCGTCTCTTTTTTAGTCATCTGTAAAACTCTCCTGAAGTCATCTTCACCCACCAAAACATCCAATCCCTGTATCTTGCTATGAATCAAGGATTTACCTTCCTAGAAAGTCAAAGTAGCATTGTTCCAAAATTATTCCTAATGATCTTTGTAAATCGGATGTGTCTTCACAATAGCGTACACGATTCTGGATCTTCTTAGAAATTCAACTATCCCTCTAAATTCGTCATGCTTTTCATCAACTTCTCCAATGTATGCATATCAGTTGTGCTTTGGTTCAAATTTGAGTTCTTTCGGTTCTTTTTGTTCAACCATTTTATCTATACAAACACAAAAACATAAAACATGTTAATTCGGATTCAAAAATCAAAAATTTTGTTTTGTTTGACAGTTGGTTCGACCTATCGAGGGTCCGAACCAATTTATATGAGTTCGAATGAGGCAAAAATACTCATTCGATCCTATAGAAACTTCATTCGACCCAAAGAAGGTTCGAATCAAACTGCTCATCATTTGAAAATTTCAATTCTTGATTTTAAGCATTTTAGCCTCTGATTTTGATTGAAAGCTATTATAATATTATCGACTAAGCCTAATTAACAGTTAATTTTATCAATTAACCACTAATATATCACTTTCTACTAAAACTAGGGTTTAAAATTTGTTAATCCTAGTTTTGTGTTATTCTCCCCCTAAAATGATCGACTAGTGTTATCGAAACATGTTCAGAAATAGTCCATTATGTCCAATCGGTAGCCTAGGGTTTCCAACATTCAAATCCAATTTTTGATGGATTTCATTGATATAAACCTGTAAAATTCAAGTGTTAGATACCTTATATGATCAGGAACACAAGCACAAAGTCTAAAATCAAAGGGCACAAACAGTAGGTAGAGAGAAATCGCCTGAGTAAACAGTGAATAATGTGGTTCGAATGAAGTAGATTGGTATATATAGATAAGCCGATTCGACCTCTTGAAGGTGCGAATGAGTTTTAAAAATTCTTGGTTCGAACCTAGTAAAAGGCCGAATCAAAAACTCCGGGGTCGAATGTGAAATTTATCAATCCGACACTCATTCGACCTAACTAAAAGGTACGAATCAACTCACAAAACACTCGTTCGACCTACCGAAAAGCCGAATGAAAACTTTGTAAAATGAATTTTCACTAAAATTGGATCCACGTCTTGAAAATTTCGAACTTTTAACCTTTCAATCTTTGTAAAAAAATATGATTTAAAGATATAATCAAACTTCAGAAAATGATCATCTTCCAACATCGTTTATCGAAAATAACGCAGAAATGTAAATTATTTTGGATTATATGAATTTTATGTTAAAACACACCAAAAATGTTTTTGACTTTTGCATATATGAAGAAAAACAAACATAAAGCAATAAACCTTTTGTGATTTTTCGGTAAGAGGCTCATATTAGTTTGTGAAAGATCAAATCACACTGTTGTTCTGTTACATTTTAACTTTACAGACTGTGTGACTGGGCATTGCTGATATTGTTGTCCACATAAGCTCATATGCAGACCGTTATGCAGTGCTTTAAAATGACACGCTTAAGGTGTATTAATAGCTGAATCACCTATGGTTCCCACACACACGTCATACTCCCGTATCAAGGAATTTTGCACAAAGATTCATTATAATGCGTAATTATGCTATAGTTATCCGTATGTTACAAGGTATGAGGCACACCTCCAGGTCAGCAAATCAATGCTACATAGTAACATGTGCACTCTACCAGGTTAAGGGCTTATATCAATCATGATTTGCATCATTGATATGAGACAATGCATTAGATGATCTTTGATCATCGTCATACATTTTTAAGTTCCTCATTCGGTAAACTTTGGGTTTTGGCAATTAAGATTTTTTAATAAGATACCCTGACTGAATCTAGGTCCGTAAATCAATACGACAGAAGATCAGTTAGGCCATCCCTAGATAAAAATCAACACAACGACCCGAAACCTCCGATTTTGGGCAAACCCAATCAAACGAAATTACGGTAGTAAGACCATATGCCCATGAGGTGTTCAGCCACATAGCAAGAAGTTCGTTATATTTGTATCACTAAGGCACGCATTAATAAGTCTACGAAGCCAACCAACACATCACACAAAGTCATCACATGTCAAGTATTTGACTTTACAATTCTTTAGCATGTGAAAGATCCTCACTAATTTACTATCATTTTCTCTTTCTCTCCAGGAAAAATCATTTTGGGGTTTTTCTGATTTTTATGGCTTTTTCAAAATTTTTTTGATGTTTTTGGTTTTTCTGAAAGAAAAGCTCCCCATAAAATTAAAAACATATTTTTGGATTTTTAATTGTTAGAAACATAAAAACAAAAGAAATTTTGATAAACCGATGAGGAGTCTAATCTTGCTATTCCTTTATACCGTTAGCTTTTCATAAAAATTCAAATATTGATTTGTCAAAAACTTTGGTAAAAATATAAGCTCTTTGATAGTCAGTATGTATTTTAACCATATCAATCAAACCTTAAGCATAGCAATCACGAATAAAGTGATACCGTATTCGGATATGCTTAGTCTTAGAATGATGAACGTTGTTTTTTGTGAGTGCAATGGCTGCTTCATTATCACAATGAATGGGGTTTAAAGAAATTGCAAACCGTAGTCGTGTAATTGTTGTTGAATCCGAAGCACTTGTTAACAGCAAGTTAAGGCCGCCACATATTCAAATTCACATGTTGATAGTGTGTGACACCGCGCATTTTCAGGTTCCTACTATAACTAAACTCTAGTTAACTTTACTTACATTTACAACATGTCCCTAACTAGGGTTAGTTAGGTGAGTCTTAGGTTGCACAGTTATTGGTTAATAACAACATAGAAAGGTAATTTGGGGAATTACCAAACTACGTATCACGAGTATCGAACCCTGAACGTTGGTGAATTGAGAATATGGATAATTGTGAATTAAGTGTTTGATATTAATTGCAATAACGTGTTTCTGTGAATCTATGTGCAAACTATTGTGTAATTATGTGAATTTAAACCGAACGTGTTATTAAATCGTAATCGATGAACCGTTAGGATGGTTGGTGTCTAAAAACATGGGGTTACGCTTGGTATGGTAAAAAATAATGAAACATTGAAGAAAACGTACAATACACTGAACTGGGCCGCACGAAATGGGCTTGGGCAAAGTGAACGACCGTTCCCTTTGGCCGAACGGCCGTTCGGCGGGCCCAGACGGGTTAAACCGACTTAAACCCTCTATTTAAGTAGCCTTAAGCCCCATGCATCTCATAACCACAACCCTAATCGTCCATAACATCCCCCATACGAAAAATAAACCCTCTAACACCTGCTAAATCTCAAGAACATCATCCGGGTGGATTAGAAGGTGTTCGGTGCTTGATTTTGAAGTGCTTTAGGTATATGATCTTAAACCTTTGTGTTTTAACCTTCTTGATTATGTTTAAACACCATAATATGGTTTTTCCAAATCTGAAACAAAGTTATAAAGATTAAAACATGAGTTTTCAAAAGATTAACATGTTAAACATAAGGATTCATGATAGTTATATGATTATGTTTGCATGTTAGTATATGTTATTGATTGCTGAAGATCTAGGGTTTGTAGATGATTGTATTCATGGTGAATCTTACATGTTTTGGTCATGTTAATGTAATAGCGATATAGTATGATGATTATTTAAGGTTCTTGATTGATAATATACACCTAGGATTTGATATAGTTGAGAAGATTGCATGTTTAAAATCTGGACAGAAGATGATTATTGATTTGTAGGCTCTATAACATGACCTTAAATTATTGGTTTTGATCGATTCTTGTTATGTTCTTGGTGTACCATGGTCTTAGGTTTCTGGAATGGGTAAAATCATGTGGATTGGTGGTCGATTGATCTGTTTTTGGAATTTTATTCTAATAAAGGTCTAAACTGATTTTCGGATTAAAAGCTTGGGTCCACTTTAATCAGCTATAACTTGAGTTTTATAAAGAATTAAGGCGTGAAATTTGCTTAGTAGGTTGATACGGGAATAATTTTGCTTTTCCATGTGGATTCATCCCACATGGATTAATACACGATTTTTAAGAATTTTTACCGTAAACTTACATGATGTGAAAGTTTTCAGAACCTAGTCTTAGTATTTAATTTTTCATAATTTTTAAACAAGGTTTTTATACAAAATAAAAATAGTGGCATGACCGTTGGACTCCTAGGAATATTCAGTAAATGTTTGGGAGTCTAATTCGTTGTGTAGGTATTTTTAATAAAATAAGTTCTGTGGTGCATAATATGTCCTTAAAACGCAGATTGTGACATATGTGCATATGTGCTTATTTGGAGTCCTGTATGACCTAGTTTTGCCTTGTTCTTGCATGTACACTTATATGAGATGTAAGTGACACGTATGATTGATAATAAACATAACATTCACCAACGGGTTCATAGGATCTACTTGTGCATGTAGTTACAATCGGCGTCACTTAAACGTTTTCGCATAAACTAACGTTAAGGACTTTTGCATAAACTAACGTCAAGGACAAACGAGTTATATGGTGTATCGTGTATACACATGTACTCACATACTGACACCTATAATAGGGAGTCGGTAGCGAGTCTCTATTTTTTATTTGGATTTGGATTTAGCACTCAACGCAACCTAAGGTGAGTTTCACTACTCTTTTCTCAAAAGCATGCGTCTCGGGTTTGAGACAACTTTCTAAACTTTTTGTAGTCTGGTTTTGGACTACTTTTTCATAGTCCGTTTTAGGACTACTATTACATCCCAGGTTTGGCGTGCTTTGGTTCACAGGGTGAATCGGATTTTACTAATTCATGTCTTTATCGTTGATAAACTAAACCAACACTATAATTGAAGTCCTTCTTTATACCGAATGAATTTCCGGGTTGGCAAGTGGGTTATTAGTTGATAGTGATATTAGGTCTCACAAACCTCACTTCGTCCTGGGAACACGGGTGTGAACTATAACTTAACATTTATTATCATTGTTGATAGGCAATGATGCAAGGCACTTTGCTCACTGTTGTGAGAGCTCGTTGTTTAGCAGTTCGGTATGCCTGTCTTTAGTTATCATGAGTAGGTTAGCTACCCCTATCATGTGATGAATTAGAGGTTACGTGGTTTTAGAAACCTACGCATTTACTTACTCATTTACTTTGCTTTGTGAACTCATCAACTTTATGTTGACACACGCTAGCATGCTTTTGCAGGTCGCTTGGTTTGGAGCACTAAAGGTCATGCATCATTGTGTTGTGGGTTATTGAACATTATTAAACTTATACTTTATTTATTATTTGGTTTTGCATATGGGAGCGTTGTTTTGCGCAAGAACTTAAAACGGTTATGTTTGGTTTACGCTTCCGCAACTTAAACTTTTGATTAAACGTTAAATCATATTTTCTTGAAAGAAAACTAAATGGTTTGGGAATTTAGAGTCGTTCTTATGACTTATGGCTATGGGATCCTGGTGTGTCACGCGCCTCGTGCTATAAACCCCGTAGTGGAAATTTGAGGGTGTGACATAGTGCAACTGACGTCTGCTTCTTGCATTGCCAGGTAATTAACTTGCTCCCCAGAAATTGACATCCAGCTGTTGTCGATTTTCTGTCAATATCACAGCCTCCGAGATCTGAATCACTAAAAGTAATGAGGTCAAAGCTAACATCATTAGGATACCATAACCCGCGTGATGGAGAAAACTTCAGATAATGTAGTATTCTTTTGACTGCAGTAAGGTGACTCTGTTTCGGCTTCGATTGAAATCGGGCACACAGACATGTTGCAAACATTATATTTGGGCGGGAAGCGGTCAAATACATCAAAGATCCAATGATGGGTCGATAAGTGTAGGGATCTATAAGCACCCCCTTAGCATCAACTCCAATCCCATGATCGGGTTGTATGGTAGTGGAAATTGGTGATGAATCCTCCATCTGGAATCGGCCCAAACTACCTTTCATATACTCATGTTAAACTTTGTAAAAACATGTGATATTTCATGTTTGTGATAAATGTTACATGTTATGTTTAGATCTTTAACACATGTAAGATTATGTTTAATTTTTCCATTTAAAAAAACAACAACATCCATATAACAAAACCTACAGCCCTCATTATCATCTTTTCGCACCCATTTTAATTAACTATATATCAATTCAAATTGGCCATGAATAGTATCTGACTAAGGTTCAGCTATACTTAACTAAACTACGGTTAGCTTCTTTTGTCTTCTTTACCTTCCAAAGTTGACTGGCTGACTGCTATGTTGACCAACCTTTAACATTTCTTGACAAACTCAACTTATTAGTATATTTTACAATATTTTTAATAATCAAATAAATTAAAGAATCATATACGTGGAACCATTTAATGATATATATATATATATATATATATATATACACTCCAAAAATCATACCTATTATTGACACTACTCCACGTGTGAACCTCCATGCAAACCCAAAAGTCACCATACATATTAGAATATAAATATAATGTACACCATATATTTCTTCTAATAACATATCCAGCTAGCACCACCATATCCAATCAACACAACAACCTACAATGGAAAAACTAACACTTATCTTTCTCACCTTTGCCACCCTTGTAGCCTTCGCTAGAGCACACAAAACCGCCATCACCACCACCGTCGATGATGGGAACTCGGTCTTAGAAGAAAGGCGGTGTAGCCAACGGTTACAAGGACAAAGGTTGTATTTGAATCCATAACCCTACCCCTTGTACAACTTGCTTTTAACGCATGAAAACATATACTTTCAAGATTAAAAAGACAAGATCAAGAAGCTTACTAATAGCACAAGGCTAAAGAAGACAAAAACTCTTGATTTGTACGTGGTAATGTGTGTTCTTCCAAGGGTTATGCTCCAAGCTTCCAAACACACTTGATTTGGGTAAGGAATGAAAGTGTTTTTAAGTGTTCTTGTTTGGAAACAAAGAGTGATGGTGAAAAAGGCCTCATGGCCGTAGGTTTCATCACGGGAAAGAGGAAAGGATTTTGTTGTTGTTGTGGTGTAAAGATATTTGATGGGTTTTTATCATATTAAATAACATGTGTTTATAACATATAATATAATATTTTTCAAGCATGCAAGACATCATCATTATGCATAAAGTATGAAGAAACCAAGAGTGGCTTGGCCATCCATAACAGGCCGGCCACAAGGCATGGGGTGGGACCCACTTTCTTTTCTTAATCACCTCATAATATTATGGTTAGTTCCTAACTATTTCGGTTAGGGTTTTTAGGTTTTTATCGCGTGTTCATTATGAGCTATTCCCAACATATAATTAACTCCCAATTACCCTTAAACATTGACAATTTAGGCAATGGTAAGTTATTTTGGCTTTATTTGGGTGAATTTATAAGTTTCGCGCGTATCGGGTGTGATACGCGAACTTTATTCGTTATCGGTAGATTTTTGTTTGGAGTTGCCATTTATGGTTTTGGGTTCCAAAACACATAATATTTCATGAACATACCCTATATTTTATATCCTGGGTGTTCGGGATCGTTTTCGGTTAATTAATTGTTACCAGGTAATCGCCAACGTCCGTTCCAAACAACTTTATTTGCACACGATTTCGCCATGCTTTCAATTAAACAAATGCATCATATTCATCCTATGGGAATTTTCTATTCTTTGAAGGTAAAATTAATTCAGTTAATTTAGAATTGCACTTAATTACCGTTAATTACATATACTAATTACGTACGGAAACACACCGATTTTTTCTGGATGTCACATTCTCCCCTCGTTAAGAGAATTCAGTCTTGGAATTCAGTTCAAGTTATCCATTACATTAATATCCTTGAACTGGGCGGGATGTTTGCGCCTCATGCGATATCCTTTTCCCTAAGTGAACTCAGGTTTACTCTTAAAATTCTAACAAACACAATATCATGATCCAGCTACGACTAAGCTCTTAGGCTTTCCATCTAGACACATCTATCGGTTTCCCAAAGTAGTAGTGCTTAGCTCAAAATGGATCCCGTCGGTCAAGGAACTGACAATGCTTCCTCAGAATTGACTTGCAGGATTCATCAAGAGTCCCACTAAGCTCTAGCGATAGTCCGAGCTTATTCATCATAAGACACATTCTGACTGATATCTCCGTGCCACTGGAGTATCAAGAATTTGGTCCATTGCATTATCCATGCTTAACAACACCCTCTCCAAGTATAACTCCGAGCGATGTTCATGGTAAAAACATGGGTTTCCCGGAATGCTTGGTAGTCTCGATTGTACGCATGTTGGTTGCGCTATGTGTCCCACGACTTGATGAGGTCCGTTTCATCGAGGTGATCACCCTGGACCGAGTATTATACTTAAAGCGGTGGCATCGCATGATCTTCGGTTTTGGCATGCTTTTTTTTTGAGTTGCTGCGTCAAATAATGACCAAAATGTTATCGACCAATCACCTATATGGATACTATTTGGTTGATGGTATTTACAACGAATGGGCACACTTGTTCAAGCTTACTCGTGTCAACTTGAAGACAAACACAAGTACTTTACAAAGAAACAAGAGTCGGCAGCAAAAGATATTGAAAGAGCGTTCGGCGTTCTTAAAAAAAGATTTTCGTTGATTGCCAACCCAATAAGGTTTTGGACACGAGACAGGATAATGAGTTTAAATCAGTGAATGACCATTTCACTATGTTAACTTTAGATTGGTCAAAGTCTAAAGTATAGGGGACCATGCTAGTCTCCTGGTTTGATCCTGATTGTGGAATATCTTCTATTTCAGTGACCCTCGGGTGGGATTCCCTTCTTTCTTCAGTGTTCACAACATCAGGTATATTACTAAAAGTAGGGAGATGTTGTTTAGTAATTACCTTAGTGTGTTTCTTGTCAGTTATGGTTTGTTGTAGTTGGTAAGCAAATGTAGAAGGAACCCTGAATTGTGAGAGCAAAGGTTTTTCTTCAACCATAAAATCTCCTTGTACAATGGTGTTGCCTTCAAGCAATACCATTTTGAAATCTGTTTTGATGGTCTCCTCTGGCTTCTTCTTGGTAGCAGGCTTTGATGATGATTCTTTGACACCAGAAGTTTTAAACTTCTCTGGATTAGCGGCTCTATCAGCCTTGAATTTCTTGTAAGTGTCATATAATGTATCTTCTCTCCATTTCGACACTGAATTCTTTAAACCAAATCCATTGGCTACCAATTCTTGTATGATCTCAGCTCTCTTTGCCTTTCTGTCTTTCTTAGTAGCAAGCCCGTCATATACAAGCTGAGTTCTATGTGTTAGTTCTTCCATTGAGAGCCCTTTGAGTGAGTATTTCTTTGTTTTGCTGTTTTTGCTGATGAAGGTCATAAGCCGTTATCTTTTATCTTCTTCAGCAACTCTTTCCTTTTCTTCCAACTCACTCAACTTTTGTTCATACCTTGTCAATTTTTCATTGTAGCTCACGTCATCCCTTGCTTCTAGGTTGTTCCAGATCTCATCTTCCATTGCCTTCTTCTTTGCTGCCTTTAAATTCTTCTCCATAAGTTCTTTGGAAATTGATATGGGAGTAGGGCTTAAAACAATTGTTTGAGTGAGTGCAGGCTTTGGAATATTAGCTGGAGTAGGTTCAGTTTCCTTAGAAGGTTGTTCTGTTTCAGTCTTGGAAGTGTTAACTACTGAAGGGTTGATCTGAGTATCAACTACTGAAGGATTGTCTTCAGTACTTTTGTCTAGGCCTTCAGCAGTTTCTTCAATTGTGCCTTGGGATTTCTTTTCAGCTGCTTCTCTAAGGAGCCTTTCTTGTTTTTCTTGCCAGTCATGCCTTTCTTTCAAGACTATTTCTTGTCTTGTCATGACTGTCTGCTTTTGGGCACCCTTGAGATGTAGTGCTTCTCTCGCCTTTTTGTTGGCCTCAAGTGACACAACCTTTGGTTCGTTAGACATCTCCCCCTTTTTTGGCTTCATCCACTTCTTGAAACCAAGGAGGTGGAGGTGTTACACCAGATAGATGAGCAAGTTGTCTTCTGTTATCTTCCATCTTTCTTGACAACTCACCAAGTTTGTGGTCTATGGCATTATTGATCATCTCAAGTTGAGTTTTGTTTTTCATCTCCATAGCAGTCATAAAGTCCTTGAGATGTTGGGAAATGAGAGTATGTACCATCTGGTATAGGGGACCAGCTGGGCTGCATAGGTGGTTCAGGTCTATGCTTGATGACCCAGTGAATTCGGTAGGCTTTTGATGTGGAGGGGGTGTTTTTGGGTGATCCTCAGTATGAACAGAAGATGCCACTTTAGGAAAATTAGGGTTCAAGTGGTCTTTAACTTGATCCTTTGTGACTAGCTCTTTGAGCTTAGATACATCTGATTCAGGACCTTCACAATGAGCCGTCAATTCATGTTGTGGAGAGTTTGAAACATCATCCAAACTAATGGAATCATCTGAATCCCCGGTAACATCCTTAGTGAGTATGTCATTAGTTAAACCATGAGCTAGGCCCAACCTAGTTGTCTCGTGAACCTCTTTTTCTTGGTACTAAAGTTTTCCTACTTCATGCATAAAGCATTCATCAGTAGTTGCCACATTTGAGGTCCTAGCTATGGTACTACTGTCCTCTAATCCACTACTGGGTGGTATGAGAGTAGTAGCAGCCTCAAATGTACCTAAAGTGTCTAAGTTTGGGCTTAGACACCTTGGTTCATCCTCTTCTCTTAGGATAGGGCTGATAACATCCACATCCATGTCTGTTTCTGAGGTTGTATCCCCTGTTTTATGTGGTTGTTGGGGATTGACATTCTCAGATGGGATGTTTTCTTTTAACGCAG
The DNA here is from genome assembly GCA_030844895.1 of Ambrosia x helenae. Classification (NCBI taxonomy): domain Eukaryota; kingdom Viridiplantae; phylum Streptophyta; class Magnoliopsida; order Asterales; family Asteraceae; genus Ambrosia; species Ambrosia x helenae. The sequence goes on along the minus strand of CM061228.1, from coordinate 103,153,739 downwards.
AGAGAATTTGAGCTATTTCTACTGTTTGAGGTGAGAATTTAGGTTCAGTAGTTTTTGGTAAAGGCTTAGTAGGTTTAGCAGTTTCAAATGAAGGGTCAGTACTTATGGTTTTTTTGAGTTTCTTCCTTCTAAATAATATGGTGATGGGAGCTCTTTGAGGGGTGTGAGATGGATGAGACTGAGAGGATGTTTCAGTCACATCTTCTAGAAGTGCAGATTGCACATGAGCTGGTTCAGGCTTCTCAACCTCCTGAACAGCTTTTCTTTTAGAGTTGGTGGGTTTGGATTTTTGTTGTTCTAGTTGTTTAGGCTTTTTGGGAGTAGGTTTTGAAGATGTTTGTTCCTTAGGGACTGTGGTTTGTTCCCCTTGGTCATCTTCTGGCAAAAGTGCCTGTTTATTGTGCCTTGAGAATACTTGTGATGTCAAAGGATTTAGCTTTGCAGCTCCACCCACAAGTATTCCATCACCAAGTTCTTTTATTATGCATTGCATAACAAATCTTGGGTACAACAAAAATTTCTTTTTATCATTTTGGTGATGCAACACCAACTCATTAAATAAAACTGATGATGCCCTGAATTGTGTTTCATTCACAATTGAATGAAAAATAGGTTGAAAAGTAGAGGGCATCTGATCATAAGATTCGGTTTTGGAGGATAAATGGTGAAAGCTGTGTGGAACTGGGATTTGACGACTCTAAATCAATGATTTCGTCATATTGAGACCAGGCTGGATCCTTCACGAAGTAGCTTTTTTTATTGTGTCCCTATTTTAGTACGAGAGCCATGGTGTTTGTGGATCGAACAGTGTTTTTGAAGTTCAGGGGAGGTTTTGTGAGTGTTTTGAGATAGAAAGAGAGAATTTTTGTTTTTTGAAAGGATAAGTGTGAGAAAATGTATTTATCAGAAGTTTATAACCACCCTAGGTCAAACTTCTGAAATGTGAAATGTCTGATTTACCCTTATTGACAAAACTGCTGATGAAGTAGATTATGAATCAGTAGTTCCCATTTTCTATTCAGTAGTTTGCTAAAAACTGATGAGAACAATTTATAAACACATTTTATGACTTCTGAAGATTATTTTATCAGAAGTTAGTCATTTTTCTGAAAATATCCCCATTCCAATGTTTTTGTACATCAGAAGTTTCTCTCTTTTTGGTCATCAGATGTTTGTGACAGATTAGTAACAATGTAAGTGAAAGTAAAATATGTGCAGGAAAATGAAAAACACTTACAGTACTTACTCAAAATTTAGAATCTGAAGCATGGACACTAATCTCTAAAATGTTGATGTGTCAGGGGGTTTGGTGAATATCAGCTATTTGATTAACTGTTGTCACATGTTTCACCTCAATCTTGCCTTTTTCATAGCAATCCCTTATGAAATAATACCTGATTTCAATGTGTTTAGTCTTTGAAAATGGAACAGGATTTTGAATTATGCTAATGGCAGATTTACTGTCTACAAGCAATGGGGTCTTGGTCTCTTTGATTCCATAATCAAGTAATTGATACTGAAGCCATTGAATCTATGATGTACAACTTGCAGCTGCAATGTACTCTGCTTCAGCAGTTGAAGTTGCCACAGATGTTTGCTTCTTTGATTGCGAGGACACCAGACAGTTTCCTAAGAATTGACAACCACCAGATGTTAATTTTCTTGACATTTTACACGCTGCATAGTCACTATCTGAAAAAGCTGTTAATTTGGTATTGCTAGAAGCAGGATCCCAAATTCCAAGTGTAGGAGTTCCTTTCATATATCTGAATATTCTTTTGACTGCAATTAGGTGTGATTCCCTTGGAGCTGATTGATATGTAGCACAGACAGAAGTTGAGAACATAACATATGGTCTAGATGCAGTTAAATAAAATAGGGACCCTATCATACATCTATACATGATTTGATCAATCTGTTTTCCTTGATCATCTGGTTCAACTTGTGGGGTTGGACTTATGGGAGTGGAAGCTGATTTACAATCTTTTAAAGAAAATTCGTTCATTAATTCTTTAGCATATTTTGATTGATGTATAAAAGTTCCACTTGTTGTTTGTTTGATCTGCAGTCCTAAAAAGTACTGCAGTTCTCCCATGGTACTCATCTCAAATCTTGATTGCATGAGTTTCTTAAATTCATCACACAGTTTTGAATTTGTTGAACCAAAAATGATGTCATCAACATAAATTTGAACAAGTAGGATGTGATTTCCAACATGCTTTATTAATAGTGTCTTATCAATGGAGTTATGGAGCCTCTTGTGAAGTGATTTTTGAGTAAAAAGGTGGAAAGTGTATCATACTAAGCTCTGGGACCTTGCTTTAGCCCATAAAGGGCTTTGTTAAGTTTGTACACCCACTCAGCATGAGAAGGGTCCTCAAACCCAGGTGGCTGACAAACATACACTTCCTGTTTTATTTTTCCATATATAAATGCACTCTTTACATCCATTTGAAAAACTTTAATTTTGTTGGTAATTGCATAAGCCAAAAATAGCCTGATGGCTTCAAGCCTTGGAACGGGAGCAAAGGTTTCATCATAGTCAATTCCTTCTTCTTGAGAATAACCTTGTACCACCAGTCTTCCCTTATTCTTAATGATTAAACCAGATTCATCTTGTTCCAATTGGTTATTTGTTTGGAGGTAAGGGACAAATTTCCTAACCTGTTGCTTTTTGAACTGTAGTAGTTCATCTTGCATTGCTTCAACCCAACTGTTGTCTTTGATGGATTCCTGATATTTCTTTGGTTCCAACTGAGAAATGAATGCTGAGAATAAGCAGAAGTTGGAAAGTTGGTTTCTTGTAAGTACCCCTGAGGCAATATCACCCATGATTTGATCCAATGGATGATCTTTGTGTTCAAACAGTTGTTGTAAACCACTGATATGTGTAGGCTCTTAAACTTCTTTAAACAAAACACTGAGTTTAATAATGTCTGGTTCAGCTGCTTGAACATCTTCAGTAGTTGCAGGAGCTGAATCAAAAGTTTGAGTTTGTTCATCAGTAGTTGTTGAATCAGAAGTTAGATGAACTTCTGATGGCTTGAAAGGTGATTTAATGACTGTATAGGGAGTCCATGATGGAGGACCATCATCATCAAACCCTTGATCACCATAATAAGTGGGTTAAGATGAATCAACAGTCTTTTGAGGTCCGAAATTAAATCTGTCAATGTCAAAGAATTCAGCAGGATGTGCTGGAATGAGTGCATGTTTTGACTCATTGAACTTGATATTCAGTGTTTCTTCAACTATCTTGGTTCTGGAATTGAATAACTTGTAGGCTTTTCTATTGGAAGAATAACCAAGAAAGTAATCTGAAACAACTTTAGCAGCAAACTTTGAAATAGAGTCTTTGATGTTGAGGATAAAACATTGACATCCAAAAGCCCTGAAAAAGGAGATAAGGGGCTTAATGCCATGATGAAATTCATATGCAGTTTTGGAATGTTTCTTGGTGATTAAGACTCTATTTTGAACATAACAAGCTGTGTTGACTACTTCAGCCCAAAAATAAAGAGGTAGGCCTGAATCAGCTAACATAGTTCTTGCTGCTTCAATCAATATGTTCTGTTCTTCCTTTCTACTACACCATTTTGTTCAGGAGTTCTGGGAATGCTGATTTCTCTAACAATCCCTTTAGACAAACAGAATTCATCCAAAGTTTTGTTCCTGAACTCTATCCCATTGTCACTTCTAATGACTTTGACAGAAAGAGAATATTGTTTCTCTACTTGTAGAATGATGAACTTGATGATTTCAGCTGCCTCATCCTTTGAAAATGAGAAGAAGACCCATGTGAATCTTGAGTAGTCATCAATGATGACCAAGCAATACTTCTTCTTACCAAGGCTCATGATTTTAACTGGCCCAAATAAATCAATATGGTGTAGTTGAAGACATTCAGTTGTTTTTTATTCTTCAATAGACTTATAAGAGGACTTATGCTATTTTCCTTTAAGATAGGATACACAGTGTTCTTGACACTGGTATACTTTCAAGGGTAGACCTCTGACCAAGCCCATTTTTGTGACTTTATTTATGGTTTTAAAGTTGACATGGACAAGTCTCCTATGCTAAAGGTCTGTCTTTGAAGTTGATGCCCTTGAGAAGAAACAGTCAGTATTGTTCAGTACTTTGTCTTTTTCAATGTCCACTGCATAGACATTGCCACATCTTTTGGCTATCAGCAAAGTATGATCTTCAATGATCTTCTCTATCAACTTCTGGCCTTCTGGTGATATGATCTTACATGCTGTTTTGGTGAAAAAGGAAGAATATCTTTTATCACACATTTGTGAAACACTTAGCAAGTTGTACTCAAGGTTTTCAACCAGATTGACCTTGTCAAACTGCATTTTGCCTAAGGATACATTGCCATATCCTAGCACATATCCCTTGGAAGTGTTCCCAAAGGACACAAATCCTTCACTTTGACTTATGAAATAGTTGATCAGGTACCTGCATCCAGTCATGTGAATTGAGCCTCCACTATCAACATATCAAATGCTATTTAGACCTCTGGAGACCCTCTGCACAAAGAGTAGATTAGTTAGCTTTAGGAACCCAAGCCAATTTGGCTTTGGGTGTACTCTTTGGAATAGTAGCAGTTTGGTGTGGACCAATTTTAGAAATCCATGTCTGTTTAGCAATGGATTTATTGTTGAGAACAATGGTGGAACCTTTTTTAGGTTCACCATCAACTTTGGTCATCAGAAGTTTAACCATATTTATCAAATCTTACCTCAACAGTTTGTGAAACTGCTGAAGGCTTAGGTCTAACTTCTGAAAGAGAATTTTGAGAGGAAGACTGTGGTTGAGATTTAGTCTTTCTCTGAGAAAATGTGTTACTTGGTTGTTGTTTAATGGGATAAAAAGTGTTTTCATAATCTTGTTTGATTTGTTTTCCCATAACCAGTTGTAAAATTTTCTTGTTGTACTGTATTCCTTTTCTATATCTACAAAATTCTGTTTTGTGGTTAAACAAACCACAAATTTCACATGATTTTGCCTTTCCTTTTAGATTTTCAGGATTTTGAAAGGCAAAGTACTAACAGTTGTTAAATTTAGAATTTGGTCATCAGCAGTTTTCAGGGTCTCAACTCCTGATGTAGAAGAAACTACTGATGAGTCAATGTCAGTCATTTCTACTTCTGCATGACTTTCTTTTTCATTTTAAGAAAGTTCTGATGAAAAGATGTGCAGTCTTTTATTTCAGAAGTTTGAACTATTCTACTCCCATCATCAGCAGTTTTGGGAGTAAAATCAGTTGGTGATTCAGTATGATTGTACCCTATGCCAAACTTAACATTTGATGCAGTTTGTCTGTTAAGCAGCATTTGGTAACCTCTATATGACTCTACCCAATTTTCACAGTCAACATTGGTGTCAGCAAGCTCTTTTTTGACATTTCCTAGGTTTTCTATCATGCTTTTTATCTGTGCTTGGGTTTCAATAGCATTATTAGTCAATTTAGAAATTTCTTTTGTTTTTGCAGCAAGTTTTCTTTCTAAATCACATTTCATTTTAGTGTATTTTCTTTCTGAGTCATTGGCCTTGCCTTGTAGATGCACATTGGTCTCTCTTATTAAAGCAAATGATTCATTGCGTGATTTTTTAGCAAAGTTTCAAAAGAGACTCAAAAGAGACTCTTTAGATACCTGAGATTGAAAGCAGCATTAGAGGAGCATCCCTCAAAAGCCATCAAGGCAAAATTCTTTCTGCCATTATCCGGTTCACCCCAGTTGATGTCAAACATTTTGTTATCTGCATCTGGACTGCATTCTGTTTTATCAAAAGGAAGACTGCTCTAGTCAACATACCCATTTGTGAAAAGACTTTGTTGAGTGGGTTGTTGAGTTTGTGGAGGTTGTTAAGCAGCAGGAATGGAAGTCATCTGTTGTTGGCTCTACTGTTGATGAGCAGGCATCTGAACTTATTGTATTTGTGGCACATATTGGATTTGTGGAGCTTGTTCCTGTACAAAATGTGCACTTCCCTGTGTTCCAAAATTCCTATTGTAACTAGGGTTTGATTGGTTTCCAAACTATGATTGGTTAAAGCTAGAGCTTCTACACTCTCTAAAAAAGTGTCCCAACTTCTGAAACTTATGACATCTCAATTTAGATTTGTCAAAACCAACTTTTGTAGAACTGTTCAGTCCTAGAAATTTCCTTCCTAGCCTTTTATAAAATTTGTTAGTTTTTATGCTTAACATGGCCAGTTAGTGTAGTATATCCATTTCCTCTAAGTCATCACTACTGAAATTTTTTAAGTCATCCATTATAAAACACATGTTATCAGTAGTTTGACTATTTTCATCATTGTCATAAGCTGGATATGACCTTTCTGATGAAATCCCAGCAGTTATGTCAATGTTATCAAAAGATCCAAAATCATTAGAACAAGAAGGTGAATCTTGTCCTAAGAGTGTTGTGCTACCTAGAATATAGTCATCAGCAGTTTTACCAGAGTTTTGTAACTTTTTCTATTGATTTCTCTTTCAAAAGTAAGTAATCTCCCATGTAATTTTGTATGAGAGAGAATCAAAATATGGTTAGGACCTGAGAACTATAGAATAAGTTTCCCATTTTTCTGGTAAAGACCTTAAAAATCTATGAAGCATAGATGAGTTTGTGTAGGTCTAACCATTTAACTTTAACTTAGATATTAATGAAGAGAATCTATCAAATTGTTGTATTAAAGTCTCCCTATTAACATGAGTAAAGGTTTCAAATTGTTGAGCAAGGATTTCTCTGGTGTTGGCTATCACCTCATCAGTTCCTCCAAACTATTCTTTAAGGCAATCCCACAGCTCATTGGCACTTTCACAATGTAAAAGCCCAGCATAAATTTCATTTGGGAGAGCCATAGCCAACATAGAGAATGTCTTAGCATCTAGCTCAAGTTTTAGGAAATCTTCTTCAGTGTAGTCTTTTGGTTCTTTTGTTCTTTCAACTTTAGTTTCTGGATCTGTTGTTACTGGTTTATGGGGTCCATACATGACAGACTTCCAACATCCAGTATTTTGTTGAGATAAAGTATGTGCCATCCTCCTTTGCGAGATATTATATTCATTTCTGACCAGCGTAGGAGGCTTATTGGCAGATCCAGTATTATGAGGGTCCATTTTTAAGAAATTTGATTGATCAATGGTTTCTTAAAGTGATGGATGTTTAAAAAGTGAACTGAAATCCTATATTGAATATCAATATGAGCATGTGTCTGATTCTCAATTGTTGGATCAGTTTCTTGTTTATAAACAAATTCTTATCATGAACACTTGTTTATATGAACTATCAAAGTAAGTTGCACAGCGGATTAAAAGTTATGTGTTCAAGTTAAAGCTTCACTTTAAATAGGAGTTATTACTCCCCCTTGAGTTATGAACTAAAGCGGTAAATGAGAATCAAAACAGTTAATGAATAAAACAGTAAATGCTTCAAATGATTCTCAGATATATTGAAAATTATAACTACAAAGGAATGTCTAAAATAGTGGGATGAACCCATCTATTTATAGACCAAAAGTAAACGTACATGAGAAGTTATGAAGCAATATAATATGTACAAATACTACAATAGGCTGTAGCATTGGTACTTGTACAAAGACTTCAACAATACTAATATTAAACTAAACTTGTCACACCCTCAAATTTCCACTGCGGGGTTTATACCGCGAGGCGCATGACATACCAGGATCCCATAGCTATAAGTCATATGAACGAACTCTAAATGCCCAAACCATTTAGTTCGTTTTCAAAAACCAAGTTTAATTAAGCTTCGGAAGCGTAAACCAAATTTAAACCTTTTAAAACCATGCACAAAACAACGCGCCCAAATTAAAACCATATGAAAGAAAACGTGAAAGCATAATATGTAATTTAGATGTATACCCAAGACCCCAAATGCAGTGAAGTGTGCAGTGCTTTCTAATCGTGGCACCGGAAGCTAACTACCTGCAAAAGCATGTATATCGTGGGTCAACAAACAATGTTGGTGAGTTCACAAAGTAAATAAAGTGAGTAAGTAAATGCGCTGGTTTCCAAAACCACGTAACCAAGTAAAAGCGTAAGTAATTAAGTTGGTTCCAAAAACTGTGTAACCACTAGTTCATCGCATGCCAAGGGTAGCTAACCCATTCATGATAACTAACACCGATATACTGAATTGCTAATGTACGTGTTGTCACAAATGTGAGTAGTTTGCCTTGCATCATTGCCTATCAACAATGATAATTTGTTAAGTTATAGTTCACTCCCGCGCTCCCCCGAGCCGGTGTGAGGTTTGTCAGACCTAATAGTGCTATCAACTAATAACCCGCTTGCCATAACCCGGCAACTCATTCGGTATGTGAAGGACTTACAGTGATAGTGTTGGTTTAGTTCATCAAGGACAAAGTTTGCGAACTAGCAAAACCCGACCCATACAAGGAGTCAAAACCCAACCCACACAAGGAGTCAAAACCCGACCCTCACAAGGAGCCATAGCACCCCAAACCCGGGATGTGAAAGTAGTCCCGAACCAGACTAGAAAAAGTTAAGTACGTTGTCTCAAACCCGAGACGCATGCTTTTGAGAAAAGAGTAGTGAAACTCACCTTAGGTTGCACGTGAATAATCCAAATTCCTCAAACAGTAATGAGCTACCGACTCCCTATTACAAATGTCACTAGGTGAGTATATGTGCATAAACAACACACCAACAACTCGTTTGTCCAAGACTTTTAAAGTTCAAACCGTGTAGTGACACCTAATTACTCTACATGCACAAGTAAGTCCTACGTATCCCGTTGGTGATCATATTGATTATTATTAGTTTTATACCTCATACACATCTTATATAAGTATCCATATAAGTTCATGTCAAATACATACCATATAAGACTCCAAATAGTCACGTAAACATCCCTTACACAATCTGCGTTTTTAGGGAAGATTGTGCGCTGTGAAAACCGAATTATTTAAAATACTTAACGAACGAATTAAACTCCCAAATTGTTACTGAATATTCATTGGGATTCATTTGATAACCCATATTTGTTTTTTGTCTCAAAACCAAACACAAAAATTATTAAAATTCGTACAACACAGCTATGTCCAGAAAATTTCCACAACAGGTCAGTTTAGTAGACAAATTCTCAAAAATTGTGTATTCTCCCAAACGAGGTGAATCCACTTGGAAAAGCCAATTTTTTCTAGTGTTGACCCACTGTCCAAATTTCATAACTTAACCCTTTGAAAAACTCAAGTTATGACTGTTTAAATTTGACCCAATTTATAACTCCGAAAATCTGATATGACCTTTAATCAAATAAAATTCCAAAAACATATCAAACGACATCCAAATCAGATGCTTTTGCCCATTCTAAAAATCTAAGACCATGTGCAATCCATTCATACAAAGAATCGATCAAAACAATCAACTTAACATCACAATACAGACCCTACAAAACACCCTAACGAATCTGTCAGAAAACTGAAACTTGCACCCCAAGTTATTCATAAACCCTAATCATCCATTATCACCTATTCCATGAAATCCTCCTATACAATTGTTAGGATCTGAGTTTGATTGTTTTGATTATGTTTAACTAAGAATGATAAGATTGATATGAATATAGATGGAAAGTGCAGCGGAATAATAAACTATTAATCAAAACATGAGAGTAATTGTTATCTGATCGAATGCTTTCATTTATCTAAAAGATTACAATCATACAAGTACTCCCCCTCAGCCTGATCACACAGTGATTGTTTGTCTGAGAGAATGTTTGTGTGTGTGATGCAATAGAACAGTACAAGCACTGTTCTATTTATAGACAAACCTAAACCACTGATGACCTAGGCTGACGTCACCTAAGACAGTGACCTCTAACAGAATAACAAACATAAAACATCTGCCTATTACAAACTACTGTTACATTGAAAACACTGAAGATAAACTACTGTTGTAGGAAAACTCTGATGGTCTTGTATCCTCTGCTGGAGCCTAAGTGTTGTTGGCTCCAGCAGTGCTTTAGTCTTCAGTACTTGGATCAGCAGTTGTTCTTCATCAGACCTTTGGTCAGCAGTTGTTCTTCATCAGTGTTTATTCAGCAGTCCTTTGTATCAGCAGTTGTCATAGCAGTTGTTTGGATAGAACAGTTGTTAGGGTCAGCAGTCTTTTGGGAGAAGTATGTTGTAAGGATTGTTTATTGAGAGGATCAACTGTTAGCATATTTTGGCTTTCCCATCATCTGTTCTTCTCCAGGTCAGCAGACCCAACAATCTCCCCCTACAACAGATGATGCCAAAACTCAGCTTTATTTACTGATCTTTATTCCTCATCAGACTTTCTCTTATTTGACCTTTGAATTGTAGTTCAAAGTTCAGAGCAAATAAGTCTTCTTCATCTCTTTCAAGTTCTAGATTTAGCAATGTTTGAAGATCATCTGCACATAGGCTGTATGCATCTTCCATGCTGATCTTCTGAACTCTTCCATCTGACCTGAGCAGAGTCAATTCATGGTTGTCTTTGTTGACTTTCCATTTTAGAATTTTTGAGTCAGTGGATTTGCTGAGATGAACTTTTATTTGGGATGAGTTAGGTGATGGAGGTCTTCCAATGAGTTCCCTGAGTTTCTCTGTTGTAGGATCAGAGAAAAAGTGTATCTGATTGAAGAGCCCTTCCTTGATAAATGTATCAGCAAACTTCTTCTGATCTTCTTCTGTCATTTCCTTCTGTTTCTTGAACTGTCTTCTTGCAGCAGTTGATAGATCAGAAGTTTCAAGTAAGCTGTCCAAGGTAAAAGTCTGCTGGGGTCTCTTCATCAGTGGCTCATCAGTATAGACAGGTTTTCTAGGCAGGCTGGGATCCTTCTTTCTGTTTTCTTCAAGACTCTTGTATGTCTCAACCAGCCTCAGCTCAGACCATCTAGAGACAGACCTCAATTCCCCATAGTTAGCAGCTACTATCTCTTGTCTCATTCTTTTAAACTTTAAGGCTCTGACTGGGTCTCTGCCTTTGCCAAAATTAGGAGTAGAGACTTTAGCCTTGGGGTCTTTAGCCATTTCTTCTATTCTGAGAAGTTCTTCTCTTAGTGCATGTGTGGTCCAACCATTAAATTGCTTTTTGGTTGCTTTATATGGCTTGGTTGCCAAGATCTGTTCCGAAAGAGAATCCCTAACCTCCTTTTCCATGTCACCACTAAGAGGCATGGAAGACATGGAAGACATGGAGTTGCTCAGGGTCTTAGCAAAATCCTCAATCCTTCTGAGTTTGCCAAGCTCTGCTGAATGGATGCCCTGAGCAGTCCTGTCATCCTTCCCTTTGCATTTCTCCTTAATGATGGCATCCACCTGTTCACCCTTGTATTTAAGATATGTATCAATGTTTAGGGGAACAGGGAAATTTGGGAGAGATGGGAAGGATCTGTCAGATGGTTGTTCAGTATTGTAGAAGGATTGTAATTCCCCCTTGAGTAGATCAAGTTCAAGGGGATACTGAACAACCAATGGTGTAATGGTTGGTGGTGGTCTATGGGAACTGAATTTGGATGTGTGTGGTGAGAATGATGAAATTGGAATAGCTGTGATAGGAGGAGTGGATTGTGCAGTTGAGGTGGTGTTTGGTGATGTGTGTATGTTTTCATCATGTATAACAAAGGTTGATTTTCTCTTCCTTGTGTACAAGATTTTGGGGGATGGTGATTTGGTAGCAGTGGTTGGATTAACATCTGTTGGCCTTTTAGTAGGTCCAGCAGATGTTTGGGATTTGGTTGGTGATGTAGGTTTGGGTGTAGGTTTGGTGGTTGTATGTTCAGATGTGCTTGTAGGTTTAGGTACAGTGGTTTGGGAAGCAGTGTTTTGTGTGGTTTCAGTGTTTTGGGTGGCAGTGGTTTCAGCAGCAGTGGTTTTGTCAACAGAGGTGTTTAGCTTGGATGGTGGTTTTCTGACATGCTTAGCAGGCCTTTTCATCCTTTTTGAGGATCCCACATCTTCAATCTCCTGCTGTTGTTTTTTCTTGAGGTTTACTAGTGACTCTGCTTTAACTTCCAAGGTGTCAGCCCTTTTCTGTTTGTCCTGAGCAGCCTTTTCAGCTTCTATGTTTGCAGAGTTGTCTACTGCTTTGTTTTTGTCAGTGGTTTGTTGTGGTGCTGTTGGTGTTGCTTGTTGTTGTTGTTGTGGTGCTGTTTGACTAGCCTCTGGTTTGTTGGCAGACTTGGCTTGGCCCTTTTTAGAAGGTGGACAACCAAAGGGATCTAGCTTTGGTAGCCTATCTCTGCCACTCTCCCCCTTTTTGGCATCATCAGCCGTGAAGACATCATCTTCATCCCTGAGAATTGTGGTAGGGGCAGAGCCAGTAGACTTCAGCAGGTGATCTTTGATGGCTTTAATGTCTGCATGTGTATCTTTGTACCTTGCATCCACCATGTCTCTGATCTCAGCCATATATGTTTCATGTGTTTGATCAGCTAGTTTTCTGTGGGCTATGATGATGGGGGAAACGGATTTCCATAGCTCACTAGCTATATCAGCTGTTGATGGTTGACTTTTGGAAAGGTCTGCAATGGAGCTTAGTATGAGCTTGACATCAGATTTGATGTCTGCTACAGAGGTTTCAATTGCATGAACTCTGTCCGTCAATTCTTGGTATTTTGACCCATCTCCTAAGTTAATAGGATCATCTGAGTCCCTACCAGTGGTAGTTCTACCTGATTCAGTCCTAATAGGAGAATCAGATGCCCCTTTTTCTTGGTACTGGGGACTTCCAACTGTTTTTGGAGACACTATAGTGGCTTCATCAGTTGTTGCCTTCAAGGGAGTCTTAGCAATGTAATCACTGTCCTAGTGTGAGACAATGGTCTCTACATCAGTAGTGGCTGCTCCACTTGAAAACTCACCTAGAGTTGCATTGAACTCAGGTGGTGTAACCTCCTCTACTGTTTGTTGGATAGCAGATTGAGTGTTCTCAGGACCAGTCACTTGTGGGGGTATGCTCTCAGTGATAGGTAGAAGAGAGGAACTGGGATCTTCCTGAGATTTCTCAATTGCCTCAAACAGAGGTTGCATGGTTTGTGGAACATGATGTGATGGTGAGGGTGGAGGAGTAACAAGAGAATTAGCCCTGGGAGAGGGGCTTGTGAACATTTGGCCAAGTGACTCAAATGTATCATGATGTGTTTCCCCCTGGCTTACAACATGATCCTTTTGAGAGGATTCATGAGGAGTTTGGTCAGGTGGAGGTATGTCCAACTGTTGTGAGGAAGTAACAACAGTGGTTTCAGGTTGCTTTGGTGGTGCAACAGAGTTTTCTTCTGGTACCTCATCATCCAGAAGTCTCATTTGTGGTTGAGTGGTGTTTTTGTGGATGGATGTTTCTTTTTGGAAGTGGCTGGTGTGGGTTTCACAGCACTGGATGTAGTGCCATGATCACCAGGAGCAGTGGGCTCAACAACAGAGGTTTTGACAACAGTTGTTGTCTTTGTCCTCTTTGTTTGTGTTTTAGAAACTTTAGACACTTTTGACACTTTTTCTTGGGTGCTTCCAACCAGCATTCTAGTGAAAGTTTCATCAGTTAAGCTTTTCATTTGCATTGCCTCACCCTTTTTGAAAACTTTTTCTGGTAAGACTTTTTGTAAGATTACACTAAGAATTCTTGGGTAAATTAGAAAAGCATTGTTAGATCCAGACTTAATTGCTTTCACATTTGACAATAAGTCCATGAACAAACCCTGGGAAAGATTGAAGTCAGAGTTTGACAACATGGCATAACCCAGATATTGCATCCTTAATGGGATTTCATTAAAGGATGTGGACTTAGCTGAGACACATAGAAGAAGGGTATGGAAGAAAAATTTCATGACTGGTGGGAAAAACTTTTTGAAAAGAGTTGATCCAGTCATCTAACCATCATACCCTCTTTCTTGAAACTCAGTGTGAAGCTCTGTTTTGTGAAGGAATCCTTACCTGCCAGGTCATTTAGTGAGAAGGTTGTGGATATGATTTCAGGGGTAATGACGATACTTGTTTCTCCAATTTTGGAAATAATGGAAGTAGGCTTTTTGTCTTGCAATAGAAACTCAGCATTCAACCAGAACTCTTGGAGAGTATCGAGATAGATGGGGGCGTCAGTGGTTAAGATGGGTAGGTATTTGGAGTTTAGAAGGATGTCGATGGTGGAATGGAATGAGACGTTGTCATCTGTTTTAACTAGATATGGGAGACAATTGTGGGTGGCTTTGGCTTGAAGATCCATTTTAATGGATTCCGAAGGTGAAGATGAATGAAATTTGATTGAGGGTTAGAGAATGAAGAAGGCGGTTTCAGTATTTTGAATACAATGAGACAGTGTAACATCTGTTGTGGTAAAACAGGGTTTTTATAGGCTCAAAAGAAACCGCTGATGTGGCCAAAACTCTGCTTGTATGAGCAGACGTGACAATCATCTGATGGATGAAACATCTGGTGGAGAACAACTGTTTTGGCAAACAAATGATACAAACAGCTGATGGAACCAACTGTTGTATTTTTTTATGTATAGATATAGTATAGATATATAAGGAAACAGTTGTTTTATCTGATCAGAGGTTTTGAAACAGATTTTTCAACCAACAGTGGATATGAATGAAACAGTGGTTGTTTTATCTGATCAGATGTTGGAAACAGATTTTTCAACCAAACAGCTATTTAAGAAATTTTGATTTTTTGATATTCTGAGACATTTTATTTTTTTTAAAAAAATTATTTATTTAATCCATGTTTAACATACCAATTCTGGAAATCAGATTTGTAAAGGTAGATGTGTCTAAAGCTTTTGTTAACACATCTGCCAACTGATCCTCTGTTGGAACATGGTGCAGAGAAATCAAACCTTTTTCATAGCTGTCTCTGACAAAATGATGCCTGATGTCAATGTGTTTGGTAGTGGAATGAGAGACTGGATTCTTGATGATATTTTCAGCTGCTTGACTGTCCAACATGAGTGGAGTCTGTAGTGCAGTTATCCCAAAATCCAGTAATTGATTTTGAAGCCACATGAGTTGGGCTGTACAGCTTGCAGCAGCAATGTATTTAGCTTCAGCTGTTGAGGTTGAAACAGCTGCCTGTTTTTTGCTTTGCCAAGAAACTAAGGCATTCCCTAGAAATTGGCACCCTCCTGATGTGGACTTTCTTGTGGTGTGACAGCCAGCAAAGTCACTATCTGAATAACCTGAAAGCTCAATGTTTCCATTAGCAGGATACCAAATACCAAGTGTGGGAGCACCTTTGAGGTATCTGAATATCCTTTTCACAGCAATAAGGTTTGACTTTCTGGGTGAAGCCTGGGATCTTGCACAGACACAGGTGGCAAACATAATGTCTGGCCTAGATGCAGTTAAGTACAGTAAAGACCCAATCATGCATCTATAGTGTGTTTGATCAACCAGTTCATCCTTGTCATCAATAGTGAGCAGCTTGACTGTACTCATGGGTGTACTACATGGCTTACAATCATTCATCTCAAATCTGGTTAATAAATTCTTTACATATTTGTTTTGGTGAATGAATGTGCCATTTTGCAGTTGTTTCACTTGAAGACCAAGGAAACACTGAAGCTCACCCATGGCACTCATCTCAAACTCTGCTGTCATGAGTTTTCTGAACTCTTCACACATTTGGTTACATGTGGATCCAAAAATGATGTCATCCACATATATTTGAACAATCATTAAGTGTTTCCCTTTCCATTTAAGAAATAAAGTTTTGTCTATTTTACCTCTTGTGAAACCAATGGATAAGAGAAATGTGGAAAGAGTTTCATACCAGGCCCTTGGTGCTTGTTTGAGACCATACAAAGCTTTGTTGAGCTTGTAGACATAGTCAGGATGGAATGTGTCTTCAAAACCAGGTGGCTGACATACATAGACCTCCTCCTGAATTTTGCCATAAAGGAAAGCACATTTGATGTCCATCTGATACACCTTTATGTTGTGGTTGACAGCAAAGGCTAAAAATAGTCTGATGGCTTCTAGTCTTGCTACAGGAGCAAAAGTTTCATCATAATCTATTCCTTCTTCTTGTCTGAAGCCTTGAACCACAAGCCTGGCTTTATTCTTGACAACAATACCCCTTTCATCAGTTTTGTTTTTGAAGACCCACTTTGTTCCTATAGGACAAACATCCTTAGGTAGTGGTACAAGCTCCCATACTTGTTGTCTTTTAAATTGAAGGAGTTCTTCTTGCATGGCTTCTACCCAACTGTTGTCTTTTAGTGCCTCTTGGTACTTGACAGGTTGTGTGAGAGATAGGAAACCTGCAAAAAGACAGATATTGGAGGATTGGCTTCTTGTGAGCACACCCTCTCTGATGTTGCCAATGATCTGGTCTGGTGGATGAGCTCTTAAGTAAATAAGATCTCCCTGATATGGTATGATGGCATTTTGAGGTGATGGACAGAGGTTTGGTGACTCTGTTGGTGTAACATCTGTTGGTACTTCTGTAGTGCCATCAGATGTTTGGAATGGTAATGGAGGAATGGGTCCAAGTGGTGTGAAACTGGACTGACTTTTGTCAACAGATGATTGACTTTTGTCAACAGATGATATGTCAGTGGTTGTGAGGGGTGAAGCAGTGGTTTGAGGATAAGACTGGCCAACAGTGGTTGACACAGCTGTGGCAGAGTTTTGACAATTGTTTTGAACAGCTGCTTCCTCTGAGGCAGAATATATTTTGTAGTGACTGGGGATCACAACATCTGTTCTGTAATCTTGTTGTGGAGACTGTGGAATACCTGCATTATTAGTTTTAACAGTGATATCTTCAAATTTGAATTTATCTAAATCAAATAGTTCAGCAGGGTTTGCAGGGATTTTTAGAGATGAAAGTTCATTGAACTTTACATTCAGAGTTTCTTCTATTGTCTTGGTCTTTCTGTTAAACACTTTATAGGCCTTGGCAGTAGAAGAATATCGCAGAAAATAACCACAATCTACTTTGGCTGCAAATTTTGAAATGGAATCTTTGAGGTTTAAAATGAAACATGGGCAGCCAAAGATTTTGAAGAATGAAATTAATGGTTTGATTTTGAACAAAATTTCATAAGCAGTTTTTTGATGTCTGGGGTTGATCAAAACTCTGTTTTGAACATAGCAAGCAGTGTTTACAGCTTCTGCCCAGAAGGACAGTGGCAAACCAGAATCTGCTAGCATGGTTCTTGCAGCTTCTATAAGAGTTCTATTTTTCCTTTCAACCACCCCATTTTGTTCTGGTGTTCTTGGGATGCTGTACTGCCTCACAATCCCTTTTGACACACAGAAATCATCCAACTCCTTATTTTTAAACTCTGTTCCATTGTCACTCCTGAAGACTTTTACTGGCAAGTCATATTGTTTTTCAACTTTGGTGACAAAGTCCTTCAATATACCTGCAGTCTCATCATTAGAATGTAAAAAGTAAGTCCATGTAAACCTAGAAAAATCATCAACTATGACAAGACAAAATCTTTTTCTTCTTAGACTCATGATTTTAACAGGGCCAAACAAGTCCATGTGCAACAATTGTAGACACTGACTGGTTTTGGACTCATCAATGGATTTGTAAGAGCTTTTATGTTGTTTCCCTTTTAAACAAGAAACATAATGCTCATCACATTTGAATTCTTTTGATGGTAAACCTCTGACAAGGCTTTTTTTGGAGAGTGTGTTGATAGTGTTAAGGTTGGTGTGACCCAATCTCCTATGCCACAATTCTGTCTCCTTTGTGGAGGCAGCAGAAAACAAACAGACATTTGACATAGGATTGTCCTTTAACATATCAACAACATACACATTGCCACTTCTATGAGCAACAAGTTGTGCTTTGCTCTCAGCAATGATGGTATCAATCTTTTTCACCACTTCTGGCACAATAATCTTGCAAGTTTTCTTTGTGAAGAATGAGCCATGACCTTTATCACTCATTTGTGAAACATTCAGAAGATTAAACTTGAGATTATCAATAAGATTGACATTTTCAAACTTGAGTTTTCCAGCTTGTACAGTCCCTGACCCCAACACCTTACCTTTTGAATCATTACCAAAGGATATATCACCCCCTCCATGAGCCAAGAAGTCCAGAAGAAGGGCTCTACATCCTGTCATGTACCTGGAGCCTCCACTATCTACATACCAAAGACTATCTAAACAAGCAGAAGCTCCCTGCACATCAGTGATGGATTAGTTTTGGTGAGTGTCCAAAGCCAAGTTGGCTTTGGATGGGTCCTCAGACCTTTCAGACTCAAGCTTAGGAAGGTGATCAGTGGTTTGGACTAATTTTTGAATTAAGTTCAACAACTGCTGCTGACCATTTGCCAGTGCTTGAATGTCAACACTTGGGGCAACAGTTGTTTGATCACTTCCTGACAGATGATAATACCCATATGGATTTTTGTTCACTCTTGGTTTAGAGGGTCTTTTTGGCTCCTCATAAACATGTGGCAGACTATGACATGGTGGTTGTCCATAACCTCTTGGGTATTTGCTTGTGGGTGGAGCATCTGTTACTTGGACATCTCTAGAAGCAGATGTTTCAAGTCTTTTAGTAACAGATGTTTGGACAGGGGTGAAAGTCTGTTTGGGCTTTCCTTTTGAAGTACTAACCACAGGATTTGCAAGAGTTTTAGCTTTGTATTCTTGTATTTTTACATCAAAATTTTTTAGATACAAGCACTCTTTGGTCTTGTGATTCTTTTTCCCACATATTGAGCATGTGGCTTTGGAATCACATTCACTTGTTCCTTTGTTAATGTCATATGCTTTTAGAAGAAAATAGTTTTTAGTGACATGATTCTTCTTCTCACAGAAATCACAGAACAAGTTGACAGTCTTTTCTTTCTTCTTCCCCTTTTCAGCCTTCTTTTCAGCAGATGTTTGAGCATCTGCTTGAAGGTTTTTCAGGGGAATGACTTTAGCCTGAGGAGCTGTCTTTCCTTCAGGTGTTTTAAAATCAACAGGTTTAAAATTCTCAAGAGTATCACACTCATCAGACCAGGTAGGTTTAAATTCATACTTTTCAAGTTCAGTGTATGATGAGGAACCTTCTGGTTTTTCAAGAACAATTTTCTTACCATTTGGTTCAGTGATTTTAATCTCTTGACCCTGCAGGTTTGTTGGAACTATCTCAACAGACTTTTGACTCTTTTTGTCAGTGTTTTCAAAAGCTGGAGCAGTGGTTTCAAAACCAAAGCCAAACTTCACATGACTTTTGGTTTGTTTGTTGAGTAGCATCTCAAAACCTCTACATGATTCCACCCATTTCTCACATTCAACTTGGGTGGACTCAAGCTCACTCTTACAACTTTGATATTTTGCTATCATAGTTTGGAGCTGGTCTTTGGTTATGGTTGCTTCATGTTTTAAGCTGCTTATTTCAGACTCCTTTTCAGTTAAACTTGTTTTTAAATCTTTTGAAAGTTTCTCAAATTTAACTTCATCATCTAAAATTTTCTTTCTAAGGTTTTCATTTACATCTTTGATGTTAGCAAATGCAATTACACATCTGTCAGAACACAACTCTTTAAGAATTTGAGGAGATACCTTAGCAGCAGCCATCAATGCACAATCACACTTGCACTCACAATCATCAGATGCACCCCAGGGATCTAAGAGATTCACAACCTCTTCTTCAGGTTTTTCACCTGTAACAACTTCATCAACAACATCATTAGTCATAACATCAGATTCAGTCACCACCTCCTCAGATTCAACCTCATCAACCACAGCCATGAAACAAAAGTTTTCTGGTTCATTTTCAGCTTTGGCAACTAATGCAAAATTTTCATTTGTTAACTCATCAGGTAGACTGCTCCAATCAACAAAGCCTTGTGTAAAGAAGCTCTGTTGACTGCTCTCTGCAGGAGCAGAGGATGAAGCAACAGTCGTTTGCACAGGTGCTTGAGTAACAGGTGTTTGCACATAGTGGATCTGAGGAACCGTGGTTTGGACATACTGGACAGGGACAGTGTTTGAGGACTGTGCAAAATGAGCAGTGTTTTGCACATTTGGTCCAGGGGTATTATAGGAATTCTGATAAGTGTTGGTCTGTGGTCTTTGATTTGGATAGGTGATTATAGATGTACCATGTTGACCCCTACACTCCCTAGCAAAATGACCAAGTCTATGACATTTGTAACACTTTATCTTTGATTTATCCAACCCAACCTTTGATCTGCCAGTTAACCCTGGAAACCTTCTCCCAGTTTTCTTGTAAAAATTGTTAGTTCTTACACTGAGAAGGGCCAATTGGTGCATAATGTCCATTTCTTCCAAATCATCAGGGTCAAAGTATTTCAGGTCATCATACTCAAAGGATATATTGTCAGATGCCTGGATATCACCACCACTTGCTGTGAAGGCATAGTTTGGTGAATAAGAATCAGAGTTAAAACCTGAGTTAAAACCTGAAGTTATGTCAATGAAATGATCATAACTCTGATCCTTAGTATTTCCAGGCACCTCATCATGACCCAAAAGTGATGTATTCCCAAATACATAATCATCAGACACTTTTCCAGAGTCCTGGAGCTTCTTTTTCTGGTTAAGCTCTCTCTCATAGGTCAAGAGCTTACCATGAAGCTGGGTCAGTGATAGGTCCTTAAATCCAATTGAGTTTCTCATAACAATAGCAATAGTGTCCCATTTGTCTGGTAATGATCTTAAAAACCTATGGTTCAGGGTTGAATGAGGGTAAGTAAGACCAACCAATTTTAGTTCACTAATTAAACAATTAAACCTGTCAAACTGTTGAGTTAATGACTCTCCTTTGACATGACTGAATGTTTCATATTGTTGGTTAAGTATTTCACGATTGTTTTCAATAACCTCCTCAGTCCCACCAAATTGTTCTTTCAGTGCATCCCACAACTCCTTTGCACTGTTACAGTGTAACAACCCAGCATATATATCATTGGGTAGAGCCATGGCCACAATACTGAAGGCCTTAGCATCTAACTCAATTTTCTGAAAATCCTGGTCGGAGTAGTTTTCAAGTTTCTTTGGCTCTTGAACCTTGGGATCTTCAGTACTCGGCACCGTCGGAACATGTGGTCCGAAGATAACCGACTTCCAACACCCAGTGTTCTGTTGAGCTAGAACATGGCTCATCCGACGTTGCCAGATATTGTATTCAGATCTGACAAGCATCGGTGGCTTGTTGTTCGTGCCAGTGTTATGTGGATCGTGATTGATTGAAGCCATTCTCTGATTTTTCAAAAAACAAAGTCTGTTTAAAAACGGTTGAAACGAAATTAAACTATTACTCTGTTTTCAATCCAACAGACAAACGATATCAATAATTGTGAGCTTATCTGTTTATATTAAATTGATTTGTTAGATCGAATTTAATTGACCAAGCTCTGATACCAATTGTTAGGATCTGAGTTTGATTGTTTTGATTATGTTTAACTAAGAATGATAAGATTGATATGAATATAGATGGAAAGTGCAGCGGAATAATAAACTATTAATCAAAACATGAGAGTAATTGTTATCTGATCGAATGCTTTCATTTATCTAAAAGATTACAATCATACAAGT
Organism: Ambrosia x helenae; assembly: GCA_030844895.1. Classification (NCBI taxonomy): domain Eukaryota; kingdom Viridiplantae; phylum Streptophyta; class Magnoliopsida; order Asterales; family Asteraceae; genus Ambrosia; species Ambrosia x helenae. The sequence goes on along the minus strand of CM061228.1, from coordinate 103,132,209 downwards.
ACTCCCCCTCAGCCTGATCACACAGTGATTGTTTGTCTGAGAGAATGTTTGTGTGTGTGATGCAATAGAACAATACAAGCACTGTTCTATTTATAGACAAACCTAAACCACTGATGACCTAGGCTGACGTCACCTAAGACAGTGACCTCTAACAGAATAACAAACATAAAACATCTGTCTATTACAAACTACTGTTACATTGAAAACACTGAAGATAAACTACTGTTGTAGGAAAACTCTGATGGTCTTGTATCCTCTGCTGGAGCCTAAGTGTTGTTGGCTCCAGCAGTGCTTTAGTCTTCAGTACTTGGATCAGCAGTTGTTCTTCATCAGACCTTTGGTCAGCAGTTGTTCTTCATCAGTGTTTATTCAGCAGTCCTTTGTATCAGCAGTTGTCATAGCAGTTGTTTGGATAGAACAGTTGTTAGGGTCAGCAGTCTTTTGGGAGAAGTATGTTGTAAGGACTGTTTATTGAGAGGATCAACTGTTAGCATATTTTGGCTTTCCAATCATCTGTTCTTCTCTAGGTCAGCAGACCCAACAACAATCAAGTTAAAATCTGTATTTTTCACATTCCTAAACCCTAATTATAATCACATACATCAATTCTCATAAACCTCCATGCAAAACATCTAAGAATTTACACAAACACATACACATGCGATTCATACTCATAGAGTTTCTAGGGTTTTTAAAAGCTTTTCAAAACATTAATAATTATCATAAAACTTATAAAAATTATACCTTTCATTGCAAGAAATCCTCAAGGTTTAGAGATTCCACCCAACACCACTTGGATTAATCAAGAGGATTTGTTGTTTGATTGAAATTAAGAGAGAGTGGGGGTGGGGGTGTTTACGGCGCAAGGGGTAGGGGGTTAGGGTTTCTTTTTTTTTTTTTTGATCAATGTTTATAAGAGGATTTGGCTTGTTGTCTAAGTAATTGGGTTTTAGGGCTTTATAGTTTGCTAACCGGACTTGTTAATCACGTTTTAGCCCAATACTGGACCCGATAATATTAACCACCCCAACCTACATAAAAACTATTATTTTTATTATCTCAATACATATTAATCATAGAGTGCACATAATTTGCATAGTTTACGTACTAACTTTAAGTTAAGCGGTAATTCACATAAACATGTAATCCACATAAACATGTTACTTCACGTTCATCATAATTCCATTGTGCACATTATCATGTATGCCAGATAACTCACCAACGTTCGGGATACAGGACTCGTGTGTGCATTGTGATAATAACGTTACTTATAATAATGTAACATATGTTATTATCACATAACATATGTTATTACCCTATAACATATAGGAAGACCTTCCTAACTAACCCTAGTCAAGTGTTTAGTCGCGTATGCACATGCAAGTTAACTAGAGTTCAGTTAAAGTAGGAACCTGAAAATGCGGGGTGTCACATCATCCCTAAGTTGAAAAGAATTTCGTCCCAAAATTCAGTAAGTAAACAGTAAAGCCAGCTTAGTAATGTCTTAGGGGTTGTTTGGTAGCCTCTTAATGAGGCTGTTAGCCATTCAGCACTGAATGATTCAGCATTCAGCGCGTTTGTTTCAACTTCTGAATGGAATGATTAAGTCTGAATCATTAAGATTTGGGATGTTGCTGAACCATTAAGCACTGAACTATTAAGTACTGAACTAGGCTGAACCTTAATGAGGCTCCCCTACCAACGTGGGACAAAAAAACTAACCATTAAGAGATTCAACTTAATGATTCAGCGCTTAACCATTCAGACCTCTTAACCATTTAGACCTCTTAATGATTCAGCACTTAATCAACCAAACAGCCCCTTAGTAATGTGCTTGGTTCCTGGATGTCACCTCATCCCCAAGTTGAAAGGAATTTCGCCTCGAAATTCACTTTGAGAGAGCTGCTTTACGTTATGTGTTTGGTTTATGCATAGTTTCAGGTTCACTAAAGAAATGTGGGTATTTAAGCCGCATTTGATCCATGCATTCCCACGTGTATTCCGGTCCTAGATAAGAATTCCATAGTACCTTAATAATAGGTATAGTGTTTTGTTTGAGTTCCTTGACGCCCCGCTCAAGAATCTCCACTGGTTCTTCCATGAACCGTAGCCGATCATCCACCTGGATCTCCAACAGTGGCACCATCAGTGTTGTATCCAACATGCATTTCATTAGATTCGATGCGATACGTGGGATACATCGTGTACCCCACCGAGTTTATTAAGCGAGTTTAACTTGTAAACTACCGGACCAATCCTTTCGACAATCTCGAATGGTCCAATGTATCGCGGGTCAGCTTTCCCCGTTTTCCAAAACGTATCACCCCCTACCAAGGTGACAACTTCAATAGAACCTTGTCCCCAACCTGGAACTCCAAAGTTTGCTACGCTTATCAGCGTAACTTTTCTGTCGATCACGAGCAGCAGCCATCCGGTTTCTGATTTGCACTATCTTCTCAGAAGTTTCATGCACGAGTTCAGGACCTGATAGCTGGCAATCCCCAACTTCAATCCAGCAGATGGGTGACCTACACTTGCGTCCATAAAGTGCCTCAAAAGGCGCACACTGTATCGAAGTGTGGTAGCTGTTGTTATACGAGAATTCAATCAATGGCAAGTGCTTATCCCAACTGTTGCCAAAATCCACCACGCACGCTCGTAGTATATCTTCCAATGTTTGGATGGTACTCACTCTGTCCACCCATGTGTGGGTGATAGGCTGTGCTCATATCTAAGCGAGTCCCCCAAACGTTTTGGAGAGTAGTCAAAAAAATGAGAAGGGAATCGCGCATCGCGATCAGATATGATAGAAGTAGGCACCCCCATGCCTAGAGACTACCTCCTTGATGTAGAGATTAGCTAATTTCTCCAGCGAGTTGGTTTTCTTTTATGGCCAGAAAATGTGCTGATTTGGTTAAACGATCGACTATAACCCAAATCATGTTATGGCCAGTTGGCGTTCTAGGGAGCTTTGTGATGAAATCCATAGAAATTCCATCCCATTTCCACATAGGGATTTCTGGTTGCTGGAGTAGGCCTGAAGGTTTCTGATATTCGATCTTAACCTTCGCACAAGTCAAGCACTTAGTAACATAAGTGGGTATCTCAGCTTTCATGTTTGGCCACCAGTAAAGAGCTTTGAGATCTTGGTACATCTTGTCCGAACAAGGATGTACCGAATATCGAGAGGTATGAGCTTCATCGAGCACCAGTTGTCTGAGATCCCCAAAACGTGGTATCCAGACTCGATTCATAAAGTATTGAAGACCATCCGTCTTTAGTTCCAAGTGCTTATCCGCACCATGTAAAGTTTCAAGCCCGATATTTTCTTCTTTCAAAGCCTCGCCCTGGGCTTGACGCACCTTATTAGGAAGATTAGAATGTATAGTGAGTTGTAAAGCTCGCACCCGTTTAGGTTTCATTTCCTTACGACTAAGGGCATCAGCTACTACATTAGCTTGCCCTGGATGATATTCGATGGCACAGTCATAATCATTCAGAAGCTCGACCCATCGACGCTGTCGCATGTTCAGCTCCTTCTGATCGAATACGTGTTGGAGGCTCTTGTGGTCAGTGAAGATTGTACACTTCTTCCCATATAGCTAATGCCTCCAAATCTTTAGAGCAAAAACCACTGCTCCCAGTTCCAAGTCATGGTTGCTATAATTCTTCTCGTGAACCTTTAGTTGACGTGAGGCATACGCGATCACCTTATCGAGCTGCATCAGCACACACCCTAACCCTTGGATAGACGCATTACAGTACACCACAAAGTCCTCTATACCCTCAGGTAGTGATAGTATGGGTGCACTGCAAAGCTTTGCCTTCAGCAATTGAAAAGCAGACTCTTGGGCATCTCCCTACTTGTAAGTAATCCCCTTCTGTGTCAAAGTAGTGAGGGGTTGAGCGATCTTAGAGAATCCCTCAATGAATCTGTGATAGTATCCCGCAAGACCAAGAAACTGTCGCACCTCTGTAGGAGTCTTAGGAGCCTCCCACTTTTTAATTGCATCAATCTTGGCGGGATCAACATGTATTCCTGCCTCGTTAATCACATTTCCAAAAAATTGGACTTCTCGAATCCAAAAGTTACATTTAGAGAATTTTGCATATAACTGCTCATTTCTCAAAAGTTCCAAGATCAGCTACAGGTGTTGCTCTTCCCTGCTCTTGGAATAAATCAGTATTTCATCTATGAACACTATGACGAATTTGTCTAAATAGGGCTTGCACATGCGGTTCATCATATCCATGAACACAGCCGGTGCATTGGTTAGCCCAAATGGCATCACCAAAAACTCATAATGTCCATACCGAGTTCGAAAGGCTGCCTTCACCATATCCTCATCTCGGACTCTCAGTTGATGGTATCCTGACCTCAAGTCAATTTTAGCATAGAAACTCGACCATTAAAGCTGGTCGAACAACTCATCAATACGAGGCAATGGGTAGCGGTTCTTAACCGTCACTTTGTTCAACTCCTAATAATCAATACACATGCGGAACTCCCATCCTTCTTCTTAACAAACAGAACTGGGGCTCCCCATGGCGAAGAGCTAGGTCTAATGAAGCCCCTATCCAATAGCTCTTGGAGTTGGGTAGACAGTTCTTTAAGTTCTCCTGGTGCTAGGCGGTATGGTGCGCGTGCAACTGGAGCTGCTTCAGGTTCAAGATCAATTTGAAACTCCACTTGACGAACAAGTGGAAGTCCAGGTAGTTCATCTGGGAAAACATTTGGAAAATCTCGGACTACTGGGATGTCCTCAATCTTAGTTTCAGCTTCAGCTAGAGTGTCAGATATGTTAGCCAAAATGGCTGGACAGCCCTTACGAATACACTTCTGGGCTTTCAAGAAGGAGATGATGCCCACCATGGCACCACCACGATCACCCTGTATAGATAAAAGTTATCCACTTGGGAGGGGGATACGAACAATCTTCTCCTAACAGAGAATTTCAGCGTGTTGCTTGGACAACCAAGCCATGCCAACCACGAGATCAAAACTTCCTAGGGTGATAGGTAGAAGGTCGATGGCAAACAATTGCCCATCTTGCTCGAGCTTAAAGTCACGATGAATATGGGTTACCTTAACAGGCTTCCCATCAGCTAACTCTATATAGTATGGGGTATCAAGAAGAGCAGGAACCATCCCTAATTGTTTGCTAAGTTTTGATGACACAAAACTATAGTCCGCACCAGTATCATATAAAATAGAAGCAAGAGTGTTGTTCAAGGAGCACGTACCCGTCAGGACATTGTTATCAGTCCTAGCTTCCCCAGAACCAATCACAAATGCTCTTCCGCGAGCCCCATTGTTGTTGTTGTTGTTGAGGGACTTATGCCTCACACTATTCCAAATTCTCTTGCTATCACCAAAAGTAGAAGATGAAGCACCATGCTTCGGAAAAGTACCATGCTCAACAGCCTCATCAGTGAGTTTGCGACTCAGGTGAAAGATTTGTTAGATTTTGGGTAGGTGAGCTGCAGTGGCCAAGCCACGAATCTAAGGGACCCACCCTTTTGGCATGAAATTTGATCCGCTGGTAAAGTTGGTTAATTAGATTCGAGCACCAAGTATCTAACTCCCGTAGCTTGGTAGTGTAGGCGTCGATCTCAGACCCAACCGTCTTCAGATAAAAATTTCTAAATTTCATCTCAGGGTGTTGCATTCTCCACCCAAGCATCTGTAACTCATCGAGTGTGCATGTCGCATACATTACCCCATCCTGCCTGGGCAAATGCACATGGCCAGAACCTATACTATCGAAATAATCAAGCAGTCTCCTTAGCACCGTTGGAGTTATTGAGGCTTACAACTCATAAAAGCCTTGAGAAGACGATGGCAGGTTGTTGTGGCAAGTGCGTTCAAGGTATAAGAAAGTTCAAATGTGGAAGTCAGAGGAAATGAATGATTTAACAAAATGGATCTTTACTAGCTTGGAAAGATGCGAGGGCCTCAACCACCCTATCGTTAATCCTAAGAACTCAGTCTTATCTAAGTTAACAAAGGGAAAGGAAAGAAAAGACAGGTAATAAAAGGTAAGAGCCAATTGTTGCCACGCTCTGTCTAGATAGTAAAGCCTTCATCCTCACTTTCCATGTGCTCGTCCTACTCAGGTTCCCCTTCCATCCCTTCTTCTTCCTCTTTTTCGGTGTTAGTGTTATATGGATCTCATCATGTACAGACTCCTTCTCCAGTCCTATGTAAGCCAGCTTAGTGGTCAACTGCACCCCTTGTTCCTCCAATCGCGGTTGTCAGCCATTAGTAGGTTTCGTCTTCCCTTGAGATGTTGCACTGCATCGCAGGCCTTACATAACTCCCCAAGAGTGTGTGTAACAAGCCCCTATCTAATGTTTTCTCTTGAATCTACTATATACTCACGAGGAACAGTGACACGAACGTCATGTATCGCTTGCTCGTACAAGGCGTAAATGTGTAAGGATAAAATTCTATACGAGTAACCCGGTCTCGTCTGAGTTTCAAATGAGAGTAAGAAAGGTCAAATAACAAGGAACAAAAACTAATTGTCTCCTTGCTTAGTGAAAAAGGATAAGTCTCAGTATTTGACTTTCTATGAATTTGATTCGGTTTAATGGTACCACGTCATGCGCATCGTGCAGCTTTCCTGTGTACGCGCGCCACAACGCTCGCAAGGGCTTTCTCCCCTTTACAATTGTTTTTTCCTTATCCACAAGGTTTGTTAGGATACTACTCCTAGTAATGCGCCACTTGGTGTAACCCTGGGTTCCCACCATTGACGTGTTCAGAATTAGGTCTAGAACTAGAAGATAACATATCTCCCGAAATCATATGTTGTAGATATATGTAGCTAAAAGCTAGTTGTGCACTTAAGTTGTGAGTGTACTTATGCTATGATGATGATAGACTAGACTCAACATGCAGTCCGAGTTCACTATAACCAATGGCTCTGATACCAATCTGTCACACCCTCAAATTTCCACTGCGGGGGTTTATACCGCGAGGCACATGACATACTAGGATCCCATAGCCATAAGTCATATGAGCGAACTCTAAATGCCCAAACCATTTAGTTCGTTTCAAAAACCAAGTTTAGTTAAGCTACGGAAGCGTAAACCAAATTTAAACCTTTTAAAACCATGCGCAAAACAACGCGCCTAAATTAAAACCATATGAAAGAAAACGTAAAAGCATAATATGTAATTTAGATGTATGCCCAAGACCCCAAATGCAGTGAAGTGTGCAGTGCTATCTAATTGTGGCACCAGAAGCTAACTACCTGCAAAAGCATGTATATCGTGGGTCAACAAACAATGTTGGTGAGTTCACAAAGTAAAGAAAGTGAGTAAGTAATGCGCTAGTTTCCAAAACCACGTAACCAAGTTAAAGCGTAAGTAATTAAGTTGGTTCCAAAAACCGTGTAACCACTAGTTCATCGCATGCCAAGGGTAGCTAACCCATTCATGATAACTAACACCGATATACCGAATTGCTAATGTACGCGTTGTCACAAATGTGAGCAGTTTGCCTTGCATCATTGCCTATCAATAATGATAATGTGTTAAGTTATAGTTCACTCCCGCGCTCCCCCGAGCCGGTGTAAGGTTTGTCAGACCTAATAGCGCTATCAACTAATAACCCGCTTGCCATAACCCGGCAACTCATTCGGTATGTGAAGGACTTACAGTGATAGTGTTGGTTTAGTTAATCAAGGACAAAGTTTGCGAACTAGCAAAACCCGACCCATTCAAGGAGTCAAAAACCCGACCCACACAAGGAGTCAAAACTGAAAGTGATGAAACCCCCTTCCTTTGTTTCATTGATTTGCAAATATTTATAATACAATAGTATATCTCCTAATATGGTGGAGATTTGGTTACAATCAATACAATATCTATACTAAATATCTAAACATATATTATTACACCCCCGCAGTCGAAACGTCGGGTGAACCGATGCGAAGACTGGAACGAAAATCTTCAAACAGCACGCGAGGGAGTCCTTTAGTAAAAATATCTGCAATCTGGTGTCGTGAGGGGACGTGAAGAACCCAAACGTGTCTCCGTTGAACCTGTTCTCGGACAAAGTGGATGTCAAGCTCAATATGTTTGGTGCATTGGTGCTGCACCGGGTTGCCCGAGAGATAGACAACACTAACATTATCACAGTAGACCAGTGTAGCGCGAGTGAGGGGAAGGTGCATCTCAAGTAATAGGTTACGAATCCAGCAGATATCCGGAACTACATTAGCGACGCCTCGATATTCAGTTTCAGCACTGGATCTGGATATAGTGGACTGACGTTTAGAGGACCAGGAGATGAGATTATCACCGAAGTATACACACTAACCAGACGTGGAGCAACGGGTGTCAGGACAACCTGCCCAATCGGCGTCCGTATACGCAACTAACGACGTCTGAGTAGCAGGACTGAGATGAAGGCCATAATCCGAGGTACCTTGTAAATTCCGGATAATCCGCTTCAAGGCATTCCAATGTGCCTCCCGAGGGTCATGCATGTGCATATAGATCTGTTGCATAGCAAAAGAAATGTCAGGTCGAGTAAAAGTGAGGTATTGTAATGCTCCTGCTAAGCTGTGATAAGTCGATGGATCATCATGAGGAGGGCCGGACGTAGCAGAAAGCTTGGACTGAGTGTCGACTGGAGTAGAAACCGGTTTGCAAGAGTCCATGGCAGCCCGATGAATAATATCATTAACATAAGCCTGTTGAGAAAGAAACATGTGATCACCGTCTCGAGTGGCCTGAATACCCAAGAAATAAGATAGAGGTCCCAAATCCTTCATTGCAAATTCACCGGATAAGATGGCCAATAAGCAAGTGCGAAGGGCCTCAGTGGATGTTGTAAGAATAATGTCATCCACATAAATAAGTAAATAAGCAATGTCAGAGCCATCAACATAAATAAACAGAGAGTTGTCCGACTTGCCCTGCCGAAACCCATGCAGAAGAACAAAATCTGTGAAGCGCTGGTACCAGGCCCTTAGTGCCTGCTTAAGACCATATAGAGACTTTCTGAGTCGGCAGATATGATCAGGAAAGTCTTTGTGGCGAAAACCCATGGGTTGGTGCATGTAAACAGTCTCTTCCAAGTTGCCATGAAGGAATGCGTTTGTAACATCCAACTGATGAATAGGCGAAGACTTGGAGAGAGCCAAAATGAGAACTAGCCGAATGGTAGAGGGCTTCCGCATTCCTGCATGTAAACAGTCTCTTCCAAGTTGTCAATATCTGTTTGCTGCTTCCGCCCATCACACACTAAACGAGCTTTGTAACGCTCCAAGCTGCCATCCGACCTGAATTTATGCTTAAATAACCACAAACATCGTATAACATTCATATCAGGGGTCTGAGGTACAAGTTCCCAGGTCTTATTTTTAATTAGTGCACTAAATTCGTTGGCCATGGCATTGTACCATTCTGGAGAGGACAAGGCAATCTGAGGGTTTTTGGGAAGTGGGACAGTGGTGGTAGTGTGGAGGTTAAAATGATGTTTAGGTTTGTGAATGCCGCTCATAGAGCGTGTGTGGATGGTGCGTGATTGGGGAAGAGGTGGTGGAATGGGCTCGTTTGGTATATGGATGGCCGCTGTGGGTCCAGGTATAGGGTTGGGTGAGGGAGCAGGAAAGTCCACGTTAGTGGGAGGTAGAGTATGTGGGCCGGGTGGGAGGACAGTATCGGGGACTTGAGAGTGGGCCTGGCTTACGGGAATGCTGTGGGATGTGGAAGTGGTAGATGGGCCAAGGTCAGGTGGGTCGTGAGAGACAGGAGTGGTGAGTGGGTGAGTGTTTGTTGGGCTGGAGACAGAAGGGCTGGAAGCCGATGGAGTATGAGATGGATTGGGCTTGATGTCAGGATGAGGTAGGTGGGGTAGTAGGCGAAGTGTTGGATGTAGAGGGAGGATGTTTTTGGAGGTAATCCCAAACTAAGGGATTGATGGTGGGATTTAAGAAGGTATATAAGGGTGTAGTGGTGGGAGATTGAATGGCATAAGGGAAGATTGATTCTTCAAAGTGAACATGCCGGGAGATTATGAGTTGGTGAGAGGTGAGGTCAAGACACTTGTAACCCCGATGGTTGTTAGGGTAGCCAAGGAAGACACATGGGTGGAACCGAAAATCAAGTTTATGAATTTTGGTGGAGGGGTGAGGGGATAACAAAGGCACCCAAAACTACGTAGATGATCGTATTCAGGGATGCAGTTGCATAGGAGAGTGGTTGGGGATTTGAAGTTGTGGATTTTGTTAGGTAAAATATTGAGAAGGTAAGTGGTGGTTTCAAGGGCATGATGCCACATGTTGGGAGGTAAAGACGCTTGGGCAAGAAGGGTGCGGATCATATTGTTAATGGTGCGGATTTTGAGTTCCGCTTTACCATTTTGAGATGAGGTGTAAGGGCAGGAAAACCGAAATTGCATGCCATTATGATTACAAAAATTGTAAAAGTTGGTGTTTGCATATTCTTTACCATTGTCACATTGAAATTTTTTTATTTTACATTCAAATTGGGTATGGATTAAGTTGTGGAGAGTGGCGAAGGTTTCAAACACTTGTGATTTATTGGTGAGTGGGAATGTCCATAAAAAATTAGTAAAATCATCCAAAAACAAGATATAATATTTGTTACCCCCCGTACTAAGTATGGGAGAGGTCCATAAATCGCTGTGAACAATGTTAAATGCAAAACGAGTAGAGTTAATTGAATCATAAAAGGGCAATCTAACACTTTTGCCAAATACACAAGATTGACAAAGAGTTTTATTATGTTTTCCATAATCAACAAAAGATGATAATTTTAAAGACTGTAGCAAGTTGTTTCCTGGATTACCCAAACGTTGATGCCAACAATCTTGGGAAACTGCAACAAAAGAGGAGGGTTGAGTAGTCTTGAGAGGGAGTGGTGCAGTCAGAGGGTAAAGATCGCCAGTGCTATTGCATCGAAGGATAGGAGCCCGAGTTTTGAGATCCTTCACAAGAAAGCCAAAAGGGTCAAATTCAATGGAAACTAAGTTATCCCTCGTAAGGCGACGGACATAAATTAGGTTTTTAATAATATTGGGGACATAAAGGACATTGTTGAGTTTAAGGGGAGGGTATGGTGGGGGAAGGACTTGGTTGCCTTGGGCCACTACAGGTATAGACATGCCATTACCAGCAATAATAAATTTATTAGTTCAAGAATTAAAAGCAGACGGGGAGTATATACCTTGGGCATTAGCCGAATGAGAGGAGGCACCAGTGTCCATCATGCCATGATCCGGTGGATTGAGAGCCAGAGAATAGAGAGCTTGTTCAATATCAATGGGAGAGTATTCCGTGTGATGTGCCTGATCCGGTCGAGGGCCGAGGATTCCCTGAGAGTTTTGAGTAACGGGCCGAGAGGGGTAGGGACATGGGGGTTGGGCAGCAGTGGTATTTTTTAGCACCGAAGCCCATTGGGCCGCAGTCCAGTTGTGGGGAAAGATGATATAGGGGTGGTTTGGGCTTGCAGATGTGTTGTGGGAGGATCTGGGCTGGTTGTTTGTGGACCTGCCGCGTCCTCTTCTGCGGGAGTTCCTGGGCCGAGAAGTAGTGGTGTTGGGCTGGTTAGTGGGGTTGGTGTTATTGAACTGAAGAGTTTGTCTCGTGTGGGTGTAGGATGTGGCTGCAAGGGCAGTAGATGCGGACTGGGATGCCCGGGTAAGTTGGCGTTTCTTTTTACTCTCTTCCCTAGTAAGGCGGGAACGAACCTCACTAAATGGTGGAAGCGGGTCACGATTATGGAGCACCGTCGAGATGCTATCGTATTGCTCCGTGAGACCGGTTAGCACCTTAAGAACAAGCATGCGGTTGTCAACCGGTGAACCGACGCTGGCTAACTGCTCGGCCAGAATTTTAGCATAGTCACAATAATCAGACATGGAGGAAAAGTTGTCAAGGCAAAGGTTTGCAAATTCTTGACCGAGAAAAATGGCACGGGTATTTTGGTTGTCATTAAATTCACTCTCCACTGCAGTCCAGGCATCATAAGCAGTCTGCCCGGGCTGTATAATGATGCGGAGAAGAGGTTGTGACAAAGTAGCATAGATCCATTGTTTGACCAAAGCATAGAGACGAGACCAGAGTTGGTCAGCAGCCAGTGCTGTCGCCTCTGCCTTGGCCACGGCAGTGGGGTCAGAAGACGAGGGAGGGATGGGGATGGCTGCAGGTTTCGGAAACAAATGAGTAGAGACCTCATAAGCTTCGCAATGCACTTGGAAGAGTGTCTTCCATGTGGTGTAGGAGGGAGAATCTTTTTCAAGAACAATGGGGATCTGGGATTTGATGTTGGTGACTGTTAGGGCAGGGTGTAGGGATGAAGAAGCCATAGATGAAGAAAGAAGATGCCGGCGGCAGAAATCAGAAAGGCGGCGGCAGAGGGTTTTGGATCGGTGGACTTGATACCATGAAAGTGATGAAACCCCCTTCCCTTGTTTCATTGATTTGCAAATATTTATAATACAAAAGTATATCTCCTAATATGGTGGAGATTTGGTTACAATCAATACAATATCTATACTAAATATATAAACATATATCATTAAAAACCCGACCCTCACAAGGAGCCATAGCACCCCAAACCCGGGATGGGAAAGTAGTCCCGAACCAGACTAGAAAAAGTTAAGTACGTTGTCTCAAACCCGAGACGCATGCTTTTGAGAAAAGAGTAGTGAAACTCACCTTAGGTTGCACGTGAGTAATCCAAATTCCTCAAACAGTAATGAGCTTCCGACTCCCTATTACAAATTTCACTAGGTGAGTATATGTGCATAACCAACAAACCATACAACTCGTTTGTCCAAGACTTTTAAAGTTCAAACCGTGTAGTGACACCTAATTACTCTACATGCACAAGTAAGTCCTACGTATCCCGTTGGTGATCATATTGATTATTATCAGTTTTATACCTCATACACATATTATATAAGTATCCATATAAGTTCATGTCAAATACATACCATATAAGACTCCAAATAGTCACGTAAACATCCCTTACACAATCTGCGTTTTTAGGGCAGATTGTGCGCTGTGAAAAACGAATTATTTAAAATACTTAACGAACGAATTAAACTCCCAAATTGTTACTGAATATTCATTGGGATTCAGTTGATAACCCATATTTTTGTTTTGTCTCAAAACCAAACACAAAAATTATTAGAATTCGTACAACACAGCTATGTCTAGAAAATTTCCACAGCAGGTCAGTTTAGTAGAAAAATTCCCAAAAATTGTGTATTCACCCAAATGAGATGAATCCACTTGGAAAAGCCAAAGTTTTCCAGTTTTGACCCACTTTCCAAATTTCATAACTTAACCCTTTGTAAAACTCGAGTTATGACTGTTTAAAGTTGACCCAATTTATAACTCCGAAAATCTGATATGACCTTTAATCAAATAAAATTCCAAAAAAACATATCAAGCGACATCCAAATTAGATGATTTTGCCCATTCTAAAAATCTAAGATCATGTACAATCCATTCATGCAAATAATCGATCAAAACAATCAATTTAACATCACAATACAGACCCTAAAAAACACCCTAACGAATCTGTCAGAAAACTGAAACTTGCACCCCAAGTTATTCATAAACCCTAATCATCCATAATCACCTATTCCATGAAATCCTCCTATACAATCAAGTTAAAATCTGTATTTTTCACATTCCTAAACCCTAATTATAATCACATACATCAATTCTCATAAACCTCCATGCAAAACATCTAAGAATTTACACAAACACATACACATGCGATTCATACTCATAGAGTTTCTAGGGTTTTTAAAACCTTTTCAAAACATTAACAATTATCATACAACTTATAAAAATTACCTTTCAATGCAAGAAATCCTTAAGGTTTAGAGATTCCACCCAACACCACTTGGATTAATCAAGAGAATTTGTTGTTTGATTGAAATTAAGAGAGAGTGGGGGTGGGGGTGTTTACGGCGCATGGGGTAGGGGGTTAGGGTTTCTTATTAGTTATTTTTTTATCAATATTTATAAGAAGATTTGTCTTGTTGCCCAAGTAATTGGGTTTTTAGGTCTTTTTAGTTTGCTAACCGGACTTGTTAATCATGTTTTAGCCCAATACTGGACCCGATAATATTAACCACCCCAACCTACATAAAAACTATTATTTTTATTATCTCAATACATATTAATCATAGAGTAGACATAATTTGCATAGTTTACGTACTAACTTTCAGTTAAGCGGTAATTCACATAAACATGTAATCCACATAAACATGTTACTTCACGTTCATCATAATTCCATTGTGCACATTATCATGTTCGGGATACAGGACTCGTGTGTGCATTGTGATGATAACTTTACTTATTATAATGTAACATATGTTATTATCACATAACATATGCTATTACCCTATAACATATAGGAAGACCTTTCTAACTAACCCTAGTCAAGTGTTTAGTCATGTATGCACATGAAAGTTAACTAGAGTTCACTTAAAGTTGGAACCTGAAAATGCGGGGTGTCACAAAACTACTGAAGTATTAAGTCGGTTAGAATCTTGTATCAAACAACTGATGAGTGACAAACTACTGATGAGTAGTTTGTCTTCAGTAGTTCTTCAGTAACTTGTCTGGTTGATCTTCAGAACTTCTGATCATTACTCTTTAGTACTTGATATATTCTTCTTCAGCACTTTTAGTCTTCTTCTTCAACAGTTTCTATAGTTAGGCTTATTTGCAGAAATAGGAATTAGACTAAGGCATCCAAAAGTGTAATAGGATAAAGTTGTGGCTAGAGGTGACCCGTAACACATAGTCTAATTCTCTCTCTCTGTGTGTGTGTGTGTGTGTCTCTCTCTCTCTCTAACTCTTTAATCAGACTATGTGGTGGTGGTGTGTGTGTGTGTGTGTGTGTCTGTGTTAGTGAGTGTGTGTGAGGAGTTTTATAATAGTGTGTGTGTGTGTGTGTGTGTGTGTGTTGTGTTAAGTCATAAGGTGGGGCATGTGTCACTTTGAAAGGGTGACATATGTCATGGTGGTGATTAATCAAGTTTGTTTGGGTTCGTATCGCGTATTAGTTTAGTCTCATATCGCATGTTGTATAATAATATTTTAATATACAATGGTTTGGTTTTCAATTCCCTATATAATCGTATTATTTATTAGACCTATTTAAATTACGTACGAAAAATTTTTGGGGTCCACTGTGGGTTGCTACATAGAATATACCCTACAACCCACTGGTTTTTCTTTACCTCTCTGTTTCTGTATATAAAACCCTTCAGATTTCCTCATTTTTCAAACACAACATTCACCAAATTGATCGTTTTCTTCATAGAAGAAGGAATTGATTCATTCAGCATCATAGTTGCCACAACAACTGTCATAGGTTCTGAACTTTTTGACGGAGCATCCAAAGTCCTAGCGGCAACTATAGACGTTTTTTGTTCTCACTGGCGACAGTGGCCAAAACTAAAGCAACATCATTTAGATCAAGAGTTTAGGTCTCACTGGCGACAGTGGCCGAATCTGAAGCAACATCAACAGCAATTGTAGTTGACAACTTACAGGGTCAAGAGTTTAGTTCTCACTGGCGACAGTGGCCGAAACTGATGCAACATCATTTAGATCATGTGTCGATCCCGTTGCAACATCCACGTTCACTACTAATGAATAGTGATGTTTTATAAAATAATCAAAATCATGCATTAGTTTGATTAGATTCTAAACGAAATGCAAGCAAATAACTTAGTGGAATGATTTTTCAAATAAAAAATAATTTGTAGTGGGTAGGGAATGTGTCCTAAAAATCCCTACTAAAATATTAAATGATTTAACTAACATAAGAAAACCATCTATTAGTTGGGTAGGAATATGTCTCCTAAACAAATTTCTTCTATATCTTTAGATGATGCTATACTATTTTTAAAACTATCTTGTTACAATACATGTAACATATTAAGCTATATCCAAAATGCAAAATGATATTTGAGATTCAATTGTTGATATGTTTTAAAATTAATTCAAGCGATTAAGGATTTAACCGTATAGCTTGTTTCTCGTAGTGTAAACTTTTAGAACTCTCAAGTGTAACACGATTTGATTTCTACAAATAATGGTGTACGCCATAATTGGGTTTCGTGAAAGGAGTTGTTTATTGGTCTTCTTTTAAATCATTTAACAAGCAATTAACATTCGGGTTAGGCATAAACAAACTAAGTTATAATACTATACAACTCACTCCATATTTCACATCCCCATCTATTATAAAAAAAAAAAGAACCAATAGTGTCTAGCCACACACCTCATGATGATTTCTCAACTTGATAAACAATTCATTGGATGGTTCGGTATATTATAACTGTTCAATGGTGACTGGACTTACCTCCCTTGATCTTGGCAGTAATAACTTTTCAGGTGCATTACCAGCTAACCTTGCATCTTGCCGAAAGTTAAAAGCTTTAATTCTAGCATGAAAAAAATTCATAGGCCCAATTCTAGACAGTTTCAAGAATTTTGAGTTTCTTTCTTACCTTTCACTTTCTAATTGCAGCTTGAATAACCTCGCGCCTGGGGCGCTAGAAAAAGCGTTTTTTTTTTTTTTGCCTAATGTGCTGCCTCACATACGTGAAGCTCTCACCTCGCGCCTCGGATTTTTGAACCCAAACGCCACGGAGCGCCTCACGCTATTTTTAAACAAGCACATAACCTTTTACTTATTATGTAATCACTCAAAACATTATATCATAGACATCCAAAATGTTTAAGCCCAGTATAATTAGCTTTGTACTTTGATTGAATATAAGGCATTTGACTCTTTAATTAAGGAGTCGACTAAATCCTTTCAGTTTCATAGAAAAATTAGTGTGAACCAAACACAATTAACGATTTGGGACATCAGAGACTAAAAAAAGATAACAGTAAAACGTAACCAATATGTTCACTAAATTATAACTTGAGGTAGGAAAATGGGTTCAACTGATCATGGCAAGTATCAAGCAATATATCTACAAAAATGGGTTCAACTGATCAAGGCAAGTATCAAGCAGTGTATGTACACATTCAAATGTTGATTTCCTTAACTCAAGTCCATGGTCGACTGTATGCTTAAAAGGACTAAGGTCCATTAGTCAAATCAGTTTTTTCTGCACAAACAAATATTAAAATCAATATACCAAAAAGATGAACAGTAATAATGTTATTGTAAGAGCTTCACAAAAGGCATAACGTAAATGAGAAAAACATGTTCACAAACATGTTACTGCTCTTGGTAACTGACAAGTTTTTTGCTGAATCTGCAGCTAAACCACAATATTTTTTATCCTCCAACTGATAATAGAACATGAATTCCAAGATTCAAACTTACATATGCCATTCCAACAACTACTAATAAGACCTATTCAGCAATGAAAAAAACACAAATGCTTATTAATGGTATCACTAAGAATCTGATAAAAATGTTTCATTATTGGGATCAAATTACCACAATAAAAAATTCAAATCTTCATCAAGTCCATTGAGTAAAAGGAAATATAAAACCATAACGAAGCTGGCTGAAACGGAAGTTAAAAGAAAGGAAAGCAGAAGACTGTGGGTTGTTCGGCTCCTCTTCTTTGCAGGAAGGGGATGGGGATCGAATTACGGAGCTTGAATGACGAAGTCACCGCATAGTGTTGAATATATACACAAGTAGACCATATGAAGAGCATCAAGATTACTTCAAGTTTGGATTGAATGCATAATTCAATTGAAATAAATTGCAAGACTTTGTATATACTAAGCGGTTTTTACCTCTTTCATATTCTCCAATTTAACACTCTCTAACCTTAATATTTATGACTATTACATCTCTTCATATTCTCCAATTTAACACTCTTAACCTCCCTATTTATGACTAAAATTCCAATTTACCCCCATCAAATGTATCAACTATTTGTACTTTAAGCAATCACATTTGTAATTAATTAAATTTGTCAGGTATCCTCCTCTCATGCTTTATAACATAGTATAGATAATTTAATATTATATATGTTTTCTCATATAATAAAATGGATACATCTACCTAATTGATATTTTAAATCATGATACAATTGATATTTATTTGATGCATCCCATATATAGTTAGTTATTTACACGTTCCTTAATTGCATAAAAATAGTTTGTATCTATAATTGCTAAGAAATATAGTATAGAGTTAATTGCTATTTTTTGAACCGCAAAACATCTCTATATATATAAAGAGCACAGTAAGAAACTGAAAAACAACAAAAGTCCACCAACCAAAACACTCAACCCGCCAAAAACAAAACACATCCACAACACAAAGGACAAAGACACACGGCAATTACAACATACAACCAATATCAAAAGCCGACAAATTGTCCCAGGAGGGAGCCGAGATGTTGGCCCTATGACTAATCCAAACATATGAGTCCTCTTTGATCAGCTAGACGCAACGTTGAACCGGCACGACTTTATCTTCAAAGACCTTCATGCTCCTCGCATACCATATCCTCTAAATAGATGCCATCACAACCGAAAGCACCATCTTCTTCTACCTTTTGCTGCCCACGGCTTCTTTAAGAGTCTTGACCAAGCTATGAAGGGAGCTCACATCCTCTAGGCACGGAAGTTTAATCCAGCGAAAGATATTCTACCACACACACCTAGAGAACAGGCAAGAGGCAAAAACATGGTCTTGCGATTCTTCCATATTCCCACAACGGGGGCACAACAGATCAGGAAGCATCATACCACGACTTGCAAGGGTTGTTTTAGTCGCCACTTTACCATCCAACGCACGCCAGACTAAGTAGTTCGCTTTCGGTGTAGCCCAAGAATTCTAATAAAACTGCCGAAACCCAACACTTCCAACCCTCCCAGCAAGTTCATCAAAACACCAACTTGAGCCCATTCAGTTTATGTGGAAGGATCCTTAACCCAAGCCCATCATCATTGAACAATATTACCTCTAAAAGAAATGTGGTCCAACACCGATTCGTGTTTATCCTTAGCCAAGCGATACAAATTAGGAAAAGCATCCTTAAAGGAAGACTCCACAGCCTAATTTTCGTTCCAAAATCGAGTGTTCCTGCCACCGTCGACCTCGAATCTAAGGTGGTTCACAATGTTAATCCATTCTTTGAGCAAAAATGTGTCCATCGTCCCAATATCTTTCCAAACGCCGACCACCGATTTTTTAACAGGAATTAATTTCCTATCGAGCTTAGTCTTAT
This sequence comes from Ambrosia x helenae, assembly GCA_030844895.1. Taxonomy (NCBI): domain Eukaryota; kingdom Viridiplantae; phylum Streptophyta; class Magnoliopsida; order Asterales; family Asteraceae; genus Ambrosia; species Ambrosia x helenae. Next base: position 103,112,981 of record CM061228.1, on the reverse strand, counting down.
GAATCGAAAAGACTACTAAGGCCCAAAGTTGACCAGGATCAGCCTTGAACCTCCACCACCATTTAGTTAACATTGCTAAATTGAAATCCGCCATTCTCCCATCACCAGCACCTCCTCTGTCTTTGGCTCTAACGAGGAAATCCCTTTTAACCCATCGGACTTTATTGCGGCCATCAGTAGTACTCCAAACGAAATCTCTTCAGATTTTATCAAGATTTTTTATCACCTCCTTTCGGGCCCTAAAAATAGACAGAAAGTAGGAAGGTGAGTTACCAAGAACGGAATTGTCGAGCGTGATTCTTCCTGCAAAAGACAGGGACTTAGCCTTCCAAGTTGAAAGCCTAGATTGAAACTTATCCACCACCGGTTTTCAATGAACGGACCTTTTCATGTTGGCACCAGAACGTCAAGATAAGAGAAAGGGAAATTCCCTACATCACATTTAAGGATCCAAGCAATTTGTGCCACATCTTGTTGTTCCACCCCGACACCCACCAAACTACATTTAGAGTGATTAGCTTTTAGCCCTATCACCAAATTGAGGCACCTAAAAAAATGTCCCAGATTCCTAACATTATCCTCATTCCATTCACCAATAAAAAGCACGCCATCCGCGTAACAAAGGTGCGAAATACAAGAAACATCGTTAGGAAGTTTAATCCCTTGAAATAGCCCCGAGTTCATAGCCCTATTAATAAATAAAACCAGGACCTCCATAGCCAAAATAAAAAAGGAATTGTGAAAGTGGATCACCTTGGCGGAGCCCAAGCTTAAATATGAATTCCTCCGTAGGAGACCCATTCATTAGTACTGATCCCGTGCCCGAGGAAAGACAACCCTTAATCCAACAAATCCATAGCTCGAGGAAGCCAATGTACTCCAAAGTTTTCAGCAGGTTCTTCCAGTTTAAAGAATCGTAAGCTTTCTGAAAGTTCACTTTAAAATTAAAATCTTCTCTTTGCTATTCTTCTTCCAAAAGCGGACTGAGTGGGAGAAATCAATGCGTTCATCGAAATGTTTAACTACTTGAGGTCAAATCCAAAATGTTTAACTATCTGGGCACCTTATTTTTCAAATTGTAACTATTTGAGTTCAAAACCCGCATCAAAGTCTTATACCATATGTGTAATTACTGAAATACCCTTGTAATTAACAGACTTGTTGGATGGTGTTAGTAAATTGGACTCGGATAGTTAAAATTTGAAAAATCAGGTGCTCAAATAGTTAAACATTTTGGATTCAAGTAGTTAAAACCATTATAACATATGAACACATATAGTAGTAATTAACTCTATAATATATTTTCTCAGTTTTTTTAAATATACGAAAACATTTCTATTAATAAGTAAAAATGAGTAATAAAAAAATGTATCTCCAAATTTTGCTAAGTTGAAACTAGTTAACTGTTTTTAGAAAACTAGAGTGTTTAATAAGCCGTAAACGAACCAAACATTCAGCTAACAATATTTATGAAATGTTTGGCGGGATGTTCGTTAGTGTTCGTTCATTTAATAAATGTACAAAAACAAATAAGAAATTTCGTTTGTCTAGTTAAACAAATGAACGTGAATAGATGCCATGTTTGTTCATTTATGTTCATGAACATAGGTAATGTGTCCGTTTATGTTTGATTGTTTATTACGGTTTTTAACTTTTTATTTTTAATTTGAGTAGTTCAAAATTCTTAGTAATAGAGTATCTAATAATTATTAGTGAATTCCCAATTAGTATACCAATACGATAGAGCTACTCGGTATAGAAATCAACATGTTTTGTAAATCACCCAAGAACGACAAAGCTACTCGGTATAGAAATCAACACGTTTTGTAAATCACTCAATTGGATCATGCCACATGGCAGGTGATTGAATAAAAAAAAAAAGCTGACTCTTCATTTTTATTTTATTTTCTTTTTTTATTTAAATTTAATACCATTATATATTCACCCCCTTTCATCTATCAAATTTCACCAACTATTACACTTTTTGTCCATTTCAAGTAGGGGTGAGCATATGAAAACCGATAACCGAAAAAATCAAAACCGAACCGATAAACGAACCGAAAATAACCAAAACCAAAGTAACCGATCGGTTACGGTTAACATATGGCCAAAACCGAACCATTCCGTTACGGTTACGGTTTTCCCTTCTTCCGTAACCGAAATAACCGAAACCGAACCGATGGTTATATACTTAAGTGTTTTTCATACATATATCCATGTATTTGGAACATATTTTCATGTATATCTATGTATTTGAAATATATCTTTTATGAAACTCATATATTTTTCATGTATATCCATATATTTGAAGCATTTTTTATTTGTTTCCTCGGTATTTCATGTACTTTTCTTGAGTTTTCGTATATATTTATATTCTTTAAAAAGATCCAAACACTTTACTAACTATTTTAAGTTTATAATTTTGCGCAAGTTTTATGTTTGGATATTAACCGAATATAACCGAAACCAAATTGATAACCGACATATTAACAGATTTAACCGAATCGACATAACCGATCGGTTTCGGTTATGGTTTTTCCTAAAACCGAACTTCGTTTATCGGTTTCAGTTATATGTAAAAACTGAACCGAACCGACATTTGCTCACCCCTAATTTCAAGCCTCTTTCACCCACCAAGTGGCCCCACATTGCCAAGCGTCAAAAATGCCCCTTTCACCCACCAAATTTCACCAACCATTACACATGGTCTTAGAAATAAATAAAAAAAGCTCCTAAAAATAGAAAAAATAAACATTTTCAATTAATTGGTATTGCAAGGTTAAAACAGATATTAACATAGTTATGAGGTAGATTTTTTTTAGAAAAAAAAGTTAATGCACGTTGGTTATTTGAAAAATAACAATTATTTGATGAATAAATATGTTATTTAAATAATTAAATATTTAACAAAACTAAAACAATTATTTAAAAATTGAAACATTACTCACTGGACTTCCTAATTAATATATAATGAAATATACCCGTTCAAAAGAAATATATATAATTAAATATACATTGTAAACATATTTAGGCTTTAATCAACGTGTAATATAAAAACAAAATTATTTGCAATCAGGTTGAAATATTCAAAGGTAGACAGAAAATATACATTATTTAATTAACATGTAATACAAAAAAAATAATAATAATTTGCAATCACGTTCAATTATTCAAATATGGACAGAAACTATATATTATTAGGCCGTAGAAAGGAATATAGTCAAGGAAAACTATGTACAAGGGGCACTTATGTAATTGAAACCAAATTTAAGGTCATATATTTCTGTAAGGACCTATAAATGACGATTTAGCCTTCGTAACTTGCAACACATACAAATCAAGAAAACATACAACGCACCCAAATTATATTCCCTCTATTAATCATCAAACATGTCTCCTATCACCCCTGAGATTAGAGCATCTGCGGAGATCTTTACCGGAAATGAAGTTTGTAAAGAAAAAGCCAAGTCTCTTCTAAGAGAATATTTTCTTCCAGACGGTCTATTACCAGTGGAAGACGTCGAGGAACTTGGTTACGTAAAAGAAACTGGATTTGTTTGGATCAAACAAAAGAATGAGATCAAACACAAGTTTGAGAAGGCCGGAACGCTAGTCTCATATGCCACTGAGATCACTTCCTACTTTGAGAAGTGTAAGATCAAAAAGTTAACAGGAATCAAGTTTAAAGAGATGATGATTTGGATCTCACTTGTAGAGAGCCATCTTGAAAGTCCATCAAGTGACAAAGTAACCATGAAAACACCCATGGGAATTTCCAAGACTTTTCCAAAAGAGTGTTTTATGGCTTAAGAGGTGAACGGAAACTAACGATGGTTGATCACTTTGTGTAATATAACGAATAAGTGTCTACAACAAAATAAAATGATGGTGTCTATTTTCACTTTTATCTATCCAACTTGTTTGTTACTGATTTTGTGTATTGAATGAATTAATATTTTTAAATTGTCGAATTAACCGATGATCATAAAGGAAACTAATAAAAGTCATTAATTAATCCATCTAGATATTATTCCAATATTTTAGATTTTAGAAGTAACATATAATACTGTCGTGCCTTGGGCGGTGAGGTTTTACCGAGTTCTATAACACTATCGTGCCTTCGGGAGGGTGGGGCTCAGGTTTCCGCGCATCGGGAGAAGGCGGGGGCTGCTGGAGGTCGATTAGTCGATTCTTGGGCACGGCGCCCCGCAAGGGTGGTTGCCACACAGTTGTTCGCCGATAAAAAAAAAAAGTAACATATAATATCTTTAAAAACTGTTATTTGATACCTAAGCAGTATGTTTTTGGCATCATAAACGTTTTTCAAAATCAATTTTTTTTAGAAAACAAAACTATTTATTACTCAATATATAAATAATCATTGGGTTATGACTCGTGCTCTACGACGGGTTCAAAACATAAATGAAAATAAGCAACTGGTGAACTTGACGATAAAAAAAAGCCATGCAACAACGGTTTATTCCAAGACACATAAAAGGAACCCACCTACGCTCCATGGCGGGTTCGAAAAGTAGATAAAAATAAACAAATCGCAAACGTGACGATAAAAAATTGTGACGATGGTATATTCGAAAGTCGCGAAAAAGTTAGTCATTATATACGAAAACCAAGTTATTCAAACAAAATTTACACTAAAACGTATATAAAGATTAACCCGTCACAAATCACAATAGTGTATTATTAATGTGGGTGCGTTAGGCGGTTTAAAAGGCCGAAAGGTTTAAAAATAACTTTTAAAACAACCGGGCAATTTAAAAAAAAAAGGTTACGAAAATTTATGTCGAAGCATAGATTAAAATAGCTCGTGTGGAACGGCAATATAAAATGAAACCCATAAAAAGTCATCTAACTCTAAATTTGTTAAAAAATCAAAATGATAATCTTATAAAAATCCGTGGGTTGTAGTTTAAATCGGTTAAATAAAAAGAAAAAAAAAATCAAACAATTAAATTATCAGGGATGTAAACAAAAATTAACCTAAAGTGTAGAGGAAAACAAACTAAATTGTTTAGGGTGTTCACAAAAATTTAAGTAGAGTGGAAGGGTAGAGTTGAAGATATGTAAATGAAACTATCACTAAGACTAAAAGGTGTGCCTTCGGGGAGTGGAGTCGGGGAGGTGACGTGGCATCGGCACCGAAATGGAACCCCCCCCCCCCATTTTTTTTCGGTGAACTCGGGGTTATCTCCCCCTTTGTCCCGAAGCATTTGATTGGCCACAATTAGAGGAACTATTATTAATAATGATTAAATAAAAAGGAAAAGGAATAAAAAGAAGGAAGGGGGAATGGGGGAATTGGGGGAAACCATTTCCAAACTTGGGAGAGAAAATAGGGGAAATGAGGTGTCGCTGATGTGGCACTTGGGGGAGTTGGGGGAAAAAGGAGGCACACCATATAGTCTAAACGAAGAACAAGAATAAAAGACAAAAAAAAAATGTAGTTGAGGTTATATGAATTGTATGTAATAATTAACTAGTATTAAGCGTCGTTTGTTGCAGTGAGGAGCGTAAAACCTTGTTAAGTAGCACTAGTGCCACACTACCGCTCGTAAATGTCGTATTATAATATTTTAACATACAATAGTTCGGTTTTCAATTCCGTATATAATCGTATTATTTGTTGGTTTTATTTAAATTACGTGCGAAATTTTTTTTGGGTCAATCTGGGTTGTTACATAGAAGAAACCCTACAACCCATTGGTTTCTCTTTGCCGCTCTATTTCTGTATCTAAAACCCTTCAAATTTCCTCATTTTCAAACACAACTTTCACCAAATTGATCGTTTTCTTTATAGAAGAAGGAATTGATTCACTCGGCATCATAGTTGCCACAACAACTGTCATAGGGTCTGAACTTTTCGACGGAGCATCCAAAGTCTTAGCGGCAACTATAAACGTTTATTGTCCACTGACGGCATTTGTAGTTGAGAACTTACAGGATCAGGAGTTTTAATTCTCACAGGCGGCAGCGGCCGAAACCGAAGCAACATCATTTGGATCAAGTGTCGACCCCGCAGCAACACCCAGGTTCGCTACTAATGAATAGTGATGTTTTATAAAATAATCAAAATCTTGCATTAGTTTGATTAGATTCTAAACAAAATGCTAGCAAATAACTTAGTGAAATGATTTTTCAGATAAAAAAAAAACAAAAACAATTTGTAGTGGGTAGGGAATGTGTCCTAAAAATCCCTACTAAAATATAGAATGATTTAACTAACATAAAAAATCATCTATTTATTGGGTAGGAATATGTCTCCTAAACAAATTTCTTCATGTAACATATTAAGCTATATATATATCCAAAATGCAAAATGATATTTGAAATTCAATTGTTGATATCTTTTCAAATTAATTCAAGCGATTAAGGATTTAGCCTTGTTTCTCGTGGTGTAAACTTTTAGAACTCTTAGACTATGGGTATGGTATCCTTCCTCCTTTTCTCCCCTTTATCCACATCAGCGTCACATCATCTTCTCTGTTCTCCTCCCCTTTCAAGGGGAAATGGTTCCCATTCCCCCTTCATTTTTTTATTATTTTTCTTTTTTATTTAATTTATAGATTTTATTTTTCATTAATATTTTTTTCATTAAAATTAAAAAACAAATTACATAGAAATTAAAAAAAAACCGAAAATTACATAGAAATTAAAAAAAAAACCGAAAATACTTAATAAAAAAACTACAAATTAAAACGATCCTCCGAGCCATCTTTTCATAATGTTGTCTTTTACTTTCGCCGCTACCGCATGTTCCTCCTTCGAAAGGTTATCGAGAGGAGCTTGCATCAACGCCAATTCGGTTGATTCTTGTCTCGAAAGCTCCATTTCGAGGAGTTTTCTTTCCATCTCTAGCCTCATCGCTTCCCTCGCCGCCGTTTCTTCCTTCTCCTTGTTTTCCATTTGTAGCCTCTCAACATCCCTCGCTTCCGCCTCTTCTTTCTCTTTCTTTCTTTCTTTCCAAGTATCTCTCCGTTTGCTCCTGTTTAAACTCGTTAAAGTTTTTAAGCAACTCTTCAATTTTCTCCACCGCCTTATCTTTCGACTCTTTCGAACCGGAACCGGAACCGGTATCGATACGTTTTCCTTTTGAGATCGAGGCCGCTTTCTTGGCGCGGTCCCTTCCAACCGGCCTCTCGGACGGCGGTGTAGGCGCCTCGTCTTCAAACTCCGGGTCGTCATTTATGTTCAAAGTACAACCAGCATCCGACCCACCACCACTATAACTCCCCGATGTGCTCGTTTTCGACCTCTTTGCTTTTTCCACCTCATTGGGCACCACTTTGAATTTTTCACACTTCGATAAAATCTCATACGGTTTCATCATCCCAAATGCCCCGTTTTTCTCGGTATATCTTTCAATAGCTAACTTCAACACGTTCTCATCATTTTGACCCGTGGTACGATTATTCCAAGCATGTGGATAGTGAGCCGCAAAACCTTGACATTTTCCCATCATTTCCCGACACTTGCTACTAACGGAGTGCGTGGTTCGATATTGTTGACGTTGTAACAACTTGAAAAATTCCTCGGAAACTTGATTCCAAAAACCATCCCTTCTACGATTTGTAGCTACAAATATTATTAAAAATTTAGTAAACATAAAAAAAATAAACATAAAGTTAAAAAAATATAAACAGAAAGTTAAAAAAATTAACAAACTTCATTAATAATTTCTAAAACAAAAAAAAAACCAACAGTAGGTATAAAAAAAATTTAACACTTTCATTAATAATTTAAAAAAAAACAAACTTTATCCAAAAAATTTTTAGAAAAAAGGGAACCGAAAAAAAAAATTAAACTTTTACCTAGAATTGGGTCAGTAGAAGTGATAACCCAAGCTTTTGCTAACGCCTCCAACTCAATGGGCGTCCAAAGAACGGGATCCGCCTTCGTACTAGCACCTTCATCTTGGGCCCATTTTTTTCCTTTTTTTGTAGGGGCCGGTTCGGTTATGGGAGGAGGGGCTTGGGTTTCGGGCACGTGATCATCGTGGGAGCCCAAAGAAACAAAATCGTGCTTGGGTTGGGTTTGGGTTTCGAGTTGTTGTTGCCATTGATGTTGTTGCATTTGCATTTGCCATTGTTGTTGTTGCATTTGCATTTGCCAAGGATTAAGAGAGGTGTTAAACGCGCCAAAAGGTTGTGACGAGGGGGTACCGGGTGTCGGAAAAGGCTCCATACTCCATAGTCTTAACTGTAACACGATTTGATTTCTACAAATAATGGTGTACGCCATAATTGGGTTGATGCGTGTATCCTACAGTTTGCAAGTGACAAAACCAATCCTATAACATTAGTAGTCTAAATATTTCTTAATAATTAAGTATTTAAACATTATATATACTAGATTATACCCTGGGAGCGTCCCGGTTTGAGAAATTTAATATGATACATCAATTTTATATATAAAATAGACTGATGTATAACTCTAGTATTAATATCTAACCTAAAATAATATACAACTCCGATGCTAACACCTAACCTAAAACAATGTAGAACTCCAATGTAACTCTAATATTAACATATATCCTAAAGACTAAACAAATGTATAACTCTAACATACTAATATTGATACCTAACCTAAAACAATGTATAACTCTATTAACATATTCGTCTCTTATTGAAAATAGAATTTATATTTAATGGTTTGAACATAATTAGTGACTTGGCTATACACGATTAATGAATTACCTGAACACGTGTTTTTTTCCTGTATTAACAATACCCCACAAAAAAATAGTCGTTTTTTCTCCGTTTTTTATATAGCACTATGGTACTCGTTGGAAAGATAATAAAACGTTCATTAATTTGGTGTAATTTTTTTCTTTAAAAGATCTCGTATATAAAAATATTAACGTTTAAAAATTATGGGAGGAATCATAAGAGAGAAAAATCCAATTTTGTTTTTAAATTTATTTTTTTTTCCTAAAATATCTCAATGCCACATGGGATGACACATGACACACTTAATGAGGAGAATGCATCTTTGAATAACATGTCATTAAAATGTCTTTGGTTTATATTTATATATATAGGGGGCGGTTATTCTACAAAAACAAACATTCGTGCGAAGCGTGCGAAGGAATGCTAACCGTCGATCAAACAACAATCTTACGTCATTAATTAAAAAAGTACGCGGTGTCAAATTCGTAAATAAGTGAGAGATTAGACAGTTAATAAGGGTATAATCGTCAATTTTTCTAAAATCAAATTATAAGAGACCGTTCAGTCTTATTAATCGCTCAAAACTTCTCCCCAAAATTACATAATAAACTCTGAAACCCTAGTTAAAATCATCAATAAACTCCATTTCTACAGAAGATTAACCATGAAATACTCAAAAGTATACGAAAGTAAGTACATTACGTTATTCTGTACCAAATTTTACATTGAAAAACTATATAATAACTTACATTATGCATGTTACAGGAAGAAAGAGAGGAACAGAGTATGAAACTGAAAAGAACGACGTTGATGAAGGTAAATAAGTATTACGTCAATTAATATTGTTAATACGTTGTGAAATTTTACTAAAATACGTATTTCTAATTATCAGGCCCTAGCAAAATTCAAAAAACCAATGATAAAACTGACAAATCAGAGAGAAGAACAAAAGCAAACCATGACAGGCCTTCAAGGAAAAATGGTACAGAGAAATTTATTTTGAATTTATTTTGTTATGTGTTACGTTATTTTAGTAATATAACTATAAATGATTTTGTATATGATACGTTATTTTAGTAATCGGAATGTAGTGATTCTGTCAAAAATGTTAAATGCTTTTAGAAAAATGATTATGTCTATGGTGCATCATAATTATGTCTATATTGCGTTATTTTGGTAATGGAAATGTACTAATTATGTCAATGTTACATCATTTTAGTAATGGAAAGTATGTCTGTGTTACGTAATTTTATTAATAGAACTAGAAATGATTATGTCTGTATTACGTTATTTTGGTAATGAAATTTGTAATGATTATGTCCTTGTTACGTTATTTTAGTAATGAAAATGTAGTTATTCTGTCATTGTTAAGCAATTGTAGTTTATGATTATGTATATGTTACGTTATTTTGGTAATGAAAATGTAGTTATTCTGTCATTGTTAAGCAATTGTAGTTTATGATTATGTATATGTTACGTTATTTTGGTAATGAAAATGTAGTTATTCTGTCATTGTTAAGCAATTTTGTTAAATGAAAAACAATAGTTTATGATTATGTCTATATTACGTTATTTTGATAATGAAATTTGTAATGATTCTGGCCATAAATATATGATGATTATGTATATGTTACGTTATTTTAGTAATGAAAATGTAGTTATTCTGTCATTGTTAAGCAATTTTGTAAATGAAAATAATAGTTTATGATTATGTCTTTGTTACGTTATTTTAATAATGAAATTTGTAATGATTCTGGCCATAAATATATGATGATTATGTATATGTTACGTTATTTTAGTAATGAAAAAGTAGTTATTCTGTCATTGTTAAGCAATTTTGTAAATGAAAACAATAGTTTATGATTATGTCTTTGTTACGTTATTTTAATAATGAAATTTGTAATGATTCTGGCCATAAATATATGATGATTATGTATATGTTACGTTATTTTAGTAATGAAAAAGTAGTTATTCTGTCATTGTTAAGCAATTTTGTAAATGAAAAAACACTAGTTTATGATTATGTCTTTGTTACGTTATTTTAGTAATGAAAAAGTAGTTATTCTGTCATTGTTAAGCAATTTTGTAAATGAAAACACTAGTTTATGATTATGTCTTTGTTACGTTATTTTAGTAATGAAAATGTAGTTATTCTGTCATTGTTAAGCAATTTTGGTAAATGAAAAACACTAGTTATGATTATATGTCTATATTACGTTATTTTGGTAATGAAATTTGTAATTATTCTGTCATTGTTACGTAATTATAACATTTGATAATAACGCAGAGATCAATGAAAATGAATTACTCCTACAACAACAGCCTGCAAATTCACCAGAAGAGCCTCAAAATTCACCACAGAGAAAGCAATTTGTTTTGTACTCGAATATAAAATTACAAGTAAGGGCGTCTGTTGATAACATGAATGAGGCGATGGCAAGCTTATCAAGTGCACAGAAAAAAGCAATCAAACAGATGGGATTTGAAGCTTTTATATCAATGAACATCAAAACAGTGCCAACAAAGTTAGCAAGATGGTTATTAGTGAATTATGATGATAGACGAGATGAATTGAATGTAGGAAACCACATAATTCAAGTTACAAGCAACAAAGTTCAACAAGTACTTGTTGTCCCAATGGGTAACCAGACAGTAAATGAAAAGAACAAACCAAGGAAGGGTTCATCTAACACGCTTACTGTATGGAAGTCCCAGTTTGAGCATAACAAGATTTTAATCTCGGATGTGAAGAAGAAAATAATTGAAAGCAAAAGCGGAGACTGGATTTTCAAGTTGAACTTCCTTGTACTTTACAACTCTATATTTGGGCAAGTAACAAAGAGTTCAACAGTAAATCAAATGTTCTTGAAAGGAGTGAAAGATGACAAATCAATCAAAAAATTGAATTGGTGTGAGTACTTAATTTCCTGTCTCAAAAGAACGAAGGCAAGCTGGAACGGAACTGAAATGTATAATGGACCTTTGCCTTTTCTTGCGGTATGTTTTTTATTCATAATTATGTAAATGTATAAGAAATACAAAATTACGTAATGTGTTATTACTAATTACGTAATGATCAAATGTTAACTTTATTCACATGACAGATGCTTTATGTACATGAAAAGAGGTTATCACATGCTCCTGAAACAGCACAAACACCAGCAATTAAGTACATTAGCACCCAGAATTTGTCTGATGTTGATAAACATTTGTATGACAATGGGCCATTTTCAACTGATGAAGAAGATAATGATGAGGATGAAGAAGGAAATGATGAAGTAGAAAGTCCAAGAGATGAAGAAGGACATAATGATGAGGATGAAGAAGATGATGGTGGAAATGAAGATGCTGGTGGTGTTGGTGGAGATGATTATGATGGTGAAGAAGCTGATGCAGAAAAAATGAATGAAGATGCATACATTCAGCATGATGAACAGCAGATCTTTCTTGAACAACAAATCCTTGTGGATAATCTTCAAAATCAAGATTCAGAAGAATTCAACAACGTCTTTGAAAAAACAAAATCACTCTCTGACATTGATGAAATCTTGGAAAATTACAACACTCCACAAGTCCCTATTGTAAGTGCAATAACTGTATAAAAATTACATAACATGCATATGTATATATGATTTTAAAAAATCACGTAATGTTTGCAGGTTGGTGATGCAAAAAAGGCAACAACACCAAAAATACAAAAAGTTGCAAATCAAAAATCAACAGATGAGAGCATAAAAGGGTCAACAAGGAAAAAGACAATGGGAAAGAAGAAAAACAAAAGTCCTTACCCAGTTAATGAGAATGTAAGTAACTGTAATTTATTATGTCAAACATCAACAGAAATAATGTAATTTATTCACGTATTGTTTGCAGGAATGGATTTCAAAAATAGAAAACAAAATGGAAAAGTTTCAAACATATGTTGCTGAAATAGATGAAATTTTCGAAGAAGCCACTTCAAATTTTTTAGACAGCAACATTATACGTGAGAAGCAAACAACATGGAAGTCATGGGTAGCAAGTTATAAATCAAGTAATGAGAAAAACATAGAAGGTAAAATTTACGTAATGTATATTTAAATGATAAAAAAGTTAGTTAAAAATTACGTAATGGATATCAAAAAAGTATATTAGTAGTTGCAGGTGAAAAGGAAAACCAGAACAGTGTTAGCACAGGGATGCTAGATGCAATAGTGATTGCAGCTGAAACACTAGAAGGTAAAAAAAAATCACGTGACACATTATTTGTCAAAAACTTATTAATGATCAGAATACGTAATTACAGGTGAAAGGGAAGATTTGAATGAAAAGACAACAACTTCACAGAGTGTTAGCACCGGAATGCTAAATGTAATGATCGCCGCAACTGAACAATTTGAGAAAACAAATGAAGAAGAAGCTGTGAACAACATAATGGATGCTTTGAACGATGCAACAAGAAATGAACAACCTGTCAATGAAGGTAAAAAATCACGTAACAGATTATTTGTCAAAAACTTATTAATGTTCATAATACGTAATTACAGGTGAAAAAAAAGATTTGAATGAAACGGCAACAACTTCGCAAAGTGTTAGCACAGGAATGCTATATGCAATGATTGCCGCAACTGAACAGCTTGAAGAAACAAATAAAGAAGAAGCTTTGACAGATATAATGGATGCTTTGAAAGACGCAACAACAAATGAACCACCGGCCGATAAAGGTAAAAAAATTACGTAATGTATATTAAAAATGTTTATACTAAATGGAACTTATATGAATATATATAAATTGTTAACTAAAATCAGGAAATGAGGCCCTAGAGAGTGAAAGCACAGATATGATTGCTGAGATGATAAAAGCAGCCGACAAAGAAGAAAAAAATGCAGCTTTGCAAACTTCAACCACACAAACATCATCCGAAAATGTCAGTTCGCAATTCTTGAAAGAATTGAATGAGTTTGAAGAGAGATCTAGGAAAGGAAAACAGATCGAGACATCGGAAGGAAACAAAATAGAAGAAATACAGAAAGAAACCTATGAAGGACCAAGTTTCGATCTGAATATCTCACAAGATGATACACCTACAGATGTAATTCCAGATCTACCATTCCTACAAAACTCTGAAGCTGATATCGAAACACCAAAAACAGTAGGGAGACTAATAGTTAGTCAATCACTGGAGTCAACCATAGCCAATAAACACGTTGAACGTGCAAAAAGAGGAAGGATGTTGGCTGGACCTCTGAAGTCTCCTTACATTCAACGGCAGGTGGTGATGAAGAACAAGATAACTGAAGATGAAAACATAGTTGCGCAGTTTATATTTGCAGCAACCGAGGCAACACAGTAAGAAAAACCTTATATTACTTTAATTTGTCATTAGAAAAATTACATAATGAATATTTTCAGAAACATAGTTTATTACAAAAAATTACGTAATGTGTATTAAAACTTATCTTCCACAGTGACATTGTATTCGAGCCAGAAGATGGGACTCCATTCTTCAAAGTGGTATTTGAATGCTTATACCCTGGGATAACATTATCATCTAATGTTTTGGATGCATGGTCGCATGTGCTGAACCACGACGAGAAGAAAAGAGCTCCGGGTTCACCATTTAGATTGTTTGTTCAAACAAATATTCTGGTATGCTCCTTAGCTTTTTCATGTAATACATAAAATTATAATAACGTAATGGTTATGCTAAAATACGTAATGTATGCTAAATTTACAGCCAAGTGACTGCTTCACGCCTGAGTATGATGATTTAAAGCGAATGGACACCATGACATCGAACTTAAATCTTGCACTTAGCAAAAATGAAATAAAATCAATCAATGAGGTGGATTTGTTGTTCATGCCCATCGTATCTTCGGACCACATATATGTAATATGTTTCAACATGAAGACCCCGAAGATAGAAATACTAGACAACAGCAAGCTTGGAGCGAATAGCAAATATGACAACATCGTAGTGCCATTGGTAAAAAAAAAATATTTTTACTTAATATTATTTTGATGTTAGTTAATTACGTAATGCTTATGATAAAATTACGTAATGTATGCAGAAAGAAGCTTTATGCAACTATATGATGGTCAATGAACACCCCATGACTCCTAAAATGGTAAGTAAAAATCCAGTGAGAGTCCAAATGGAATGGAGAACTTCACATAACAAAATCGATTGTGGGGTGTTCACAATGAGACATATGGAGACTTTCATGAGCACATATAGAAGAAAATGGGTAACTGATTTTCAAAAAGAAGGAGCAGCTCAACAAGTGCAGATTGATGACCTTCGCTACAAATATCTATCAAAAATCCTACTCTCCGATGCCAACAAAAATAAAAATTTAATTGATCGTCTGGCTAGGGAGTTTCATCAAAAGGAATACAGTGAGAAAGCGAAGTACAAGAAGAACTTATTCCAAACTCTAGTGAAAAGACAAAATGATCATGTTTGAAATAGTTTTAATTCCATGTGTCGGAAAATGTCATGATACAATTTAACATTTGGTTTATGTATGACAAAATGTCCTGATACAATTTAACATTTTGCTTGTCACATACTACATTATATGAATGATTATGTATGTTTCTGATTATGTTGAATGATAATGTATGAATGATTATGTATGAAACTGATAATGGTTACCTAACATACAATTACGTAACATACAAAAAACATGTATGATAATGGTTATATGTTAATCATGTATGAAACTGATAATGGTTACCTAACATAAAATTACGTAACATGTGAAAAAAAATGTAAAGTAATGGTTATATGTGAATGATTATGCTATGATACAATTACGTAACATGTCAACTAATTACGTAATGAAATGCAAAAAAACCATATGTGTACAAAAAAATCACGTGACAATGTAAAAAAAGAAAATGTTTCAATCATCGCAAACTTCATATTCCGAATCTAGACTATTATCCGCATCTGCTTCATTGACGGATTCTTTCCCTTTGTTGTTAGCTGTTGAAGTCCCTTTAAGAACTTCACAGGTGCGCCTATCATGACCACTACCCCCACATACTTTGCAATTTCTTGATCTCTTCCCTGCACGACTAATCGCTTGTTCACGTTTTGATTTAAACCTTTTGCGTGACCCACAACCCTTATTCCTAATACCATGAGGAACACGAACAGCAGCCTCAGTTTGATGTGGAGCCCCAATAATAGCTTGAATAATTTCTTTCTTCTTGGCTGATATCCTCTGAATACCAGCTTCATCTGTCTTCTCTTTCGTCGCTTTTAGCTCGTCTCTAAACAGCTTCAACTTTTCAAAATCAGTAATCAACTTATTAACTACATACTCACTCAAATGCATTATATCACGAACAACATCATTAACACTTTGATGGTCCCCATTTTCATCAGTATGCATCACCAACGACAAGCTCGACCGAGAGGGACTATTGCAAATAACATCACTCCTCCAGCGATCAAGAATGTATCTGCTGGGAATTTCATTTATATCACACAACCTTAAAACTAAAAAGGCATGTCGACACAATAAACCATATCGCTCAAAACGCTTGCAAGAACATAAAATTGTCAAATCTTCCAGGTTAAATTTAACCTGCAATACAAAAAAGATCTCCATAAAAAAATAAAATACGTAATGAGGTATATGAAACTGAGAGACTAATTAAATAGGTAATTACGTAATGTCTGTTACAATGATATGTAAAAAATTACGTAACATAGAAAAATAAACTATACATACCTCTATCAAACCGGCACCATACGCAGAACGATCTTTTATTAGAAACGTTCCTATATCTCCTTCATGTGAAAGAAAGACATTTATGCATTTATGCACAGATCCGTAAATTTCTTCTTGGACATCAAAGAAAATACTTCTTGTATATAATTTCGCAGCTTGCACCTCAATAGCATAATCAGTCCAAAAATCCGGTGTTTTATACCTCGTCTCATGATCATTTTTCCTATGAGTATACCTTTGAGATTCCATGGCAGTATCAAAATGACTAATAAACTCAAGAAGCGTTAATTGAGCATTTGAAACTTGACCAAAAAAATGATTTTCACATTCAGATCTTGAAGTAGTACGCATAAGACCTGACATTGGCTCATCGCGATAAAAAGCAGGAATCCACATTGCTCTATTTGAATAAATGTCACACAACCAGTCGTGGTAAAAGAGATTAAAATCAAAAACAAGTTGCTCCCACCCCTTTTCAAACTCTTCTGGTGAAATAGAATCTGTCCAAACAATGTCGCAAATACGCTGTTTAAAATCTTCATTGTTGCATAATGCAGGACCAACCTATAAAAATAACAAAAACACATATTGTTATGAATTTGAATAATCACGTAATAAAAATATGTTATGCAAATAAAAAGCCTTGAAAATCACGTAACATACACAAAATCAAAAAAATCATATCATAAAAAAAATCACGTAATATACCTTATCAAAAATACGTAACATATAAAAAAATCAAAAATCATAGCAAAAAATGACATATACCTTATCAGCAACCTTTTTCATGATGTGCCACATGCACAATCTATGCCTACTATTTGGTAAAACTGATGCAACTGCTTGTTTTATAGCAGGATCTTGATCGGTAACTACAACAAGCGGTTCTTTACCAAAACACTTCTTGAAACAAGTTAACAGCCATGAGTAGGATTCAATTGTCTCTGAACTCAGCAATCCAGCACCTAAAGTTATATTGTTGCAGTGATTATCGATACCGGTAAATGGAACAAATACCATCTTGTATCTAAAAAAGAAAAAAAAATTAAGTAAACTGAAATAATTACGTAAAATGAATAACATAATTACGTAATGAACTTACTTGTTAGAATTGAAAGTAGCATCGAATGAAACAACATCACCAAAAACTTTATAACTTCTTTTTGCATGCTCATCAGCCCAAAATAATCCAGTTAACTGTCGTTTAGTGTCATGACTATACTCAAAATAAAAATCAGGAAGAAAGTCCTGCTTCTTCTGCAGCATATTAACTACCATATCCGCATCATACTCACCAATATATAAGTTCAAATCCCTTTTAAAATTTTTGAAATCTGCAGCAGTAGCACCAACTTGTTCAAAACCACCATAAATCGTCCTCATTAGATTAAAAGCCTTAACAGGACCCATGTTTACTTTGGACATATTGCACAACACTTGCATTTGTTGATATGTCAAATTACGTGATGATGGAAGAAATTGCATATCTTCTGGAGAAACCAAATAATGGTTATGCTCTTCAACAAACTTTGAAACTTTAAAATTTTGTCCATTCTCTGACGAAAAAACTATATGAGCATTACAACCTGTTCTCTGCGATGGTTTATTCCTACTTTTAGCATTTTGAAGACTATCAAACGCTTTACAAGGTTTGAATCCTTCCTTTGAACAAACCAAATGCTTCAACTTAAGAATCTCACCATGAACATATTGACCTCCTTTGCGAACACTAAATCCAGCATTTTTTGCATATGTCACATAAAACTCATACGCATGATCAATCGATGGAAATACCATATCAACACATGGCGTCATAGAGGAGGCAACTTGTGGTTTATAAACTGTTGAAACAGCCTGAGTAGAACTACTTTCACCTCTATCATTGAAAATAAAACCTGAAATCACGTAATAACTATTAACACAGTAACATAAAAATGCCTAATAAAAGCATAAAATATAATAACGTAATGAAATAACGTAATGAAAGTTACGTAACATGAATATAATAAAAACAAACAAAAAAAAACACGTAAAAATGTGGCATTGTGATATGAAACAAACAAAAACACAAAAAAAAAAAAAAAAACGTAAAAACTATCATTAATACAAAGAAATCAATAAAACTAAGAACACATAACAAAACTAAGAACAAATAACGTAATGCTTCCATAAAAATAGAAAAACAACGTACAATCAATAAAAAAAAAAGCTGAATTTAATTCAAATTCTACTAAAATAGAAAAACAACGTACAATCAATAAAAAAAAGCTGAAATCACGTAATAACTATTAACACAGTAACATAAAAGATGAATTTAATAACAAAACTAAGAACAAATAACGTAATGCTTCCATAAAAATAGAAAAACAACGTACAATCAATAAAAAAAAGCTGAATTTAATTCAAATTCTACTAAACAGAAAACGAAATCATTAAAAAGAAAGCAATCGAACAACACATTACGTAATAGATAGCTCAAATTATACCTGCACAATCATTATTCACAGACATCTTTAATGAATGAATAAAGGAAAAATCGTTTGGAGATATAATCGAAAGAGAATGAGCTGATTTATGATTGAATGAACTGATTTATGATTGATTTATACTGAATTCAAAATCTAAAAACAGAGTAAAATACGAATTTGAAATCTGATCCTTTTATAAAAGATATGGGTTTTAAATATCGAGTAAAATGACGATACTACCCTTCAAGAAAACGCGCGTAGAAGCCTTCGCACGCTTCGCACGTTTTTTAAACTTTTTATTTGAACCGATCCCTATATATATATATATATATAGATATAGATATAGATATAGATATAGATAATTTAACATTATAAATGTTTTCTCATATAATACAATGGATACATCTACCTAATTGATATTTTATATCATGACTCAATTGATATTTATTTGATACAATGTCCCATATATAATTAGTTATTTACACGTTGTGAACGTTGTGGCATTTTATTTCAAAAACAATGGAATAATTTATTTATTTTTTTTAAAGAGACTTTCATTAAAATCGGCGAAAAAAAACTCGTCTTTAAGGAGGAGAATGAGCCGCCACCACACAATTACATCAAAGAGAATCTACACCATGACTCCCAACTAAATTTACAATCATTATGCCTATGTTTGTACCAAAGAAAGCCATATGATTTCACATCCGCAATGATATCCGCCACTTTAGTATATTTGTCTCTAAAAACCAAATCAATTCGTGCCTTCCAAATGCGCCAACAAGTAATGATAATCATACCTTGGATAACTTCTCTGTAAATGGGAAAACAGCCACATGACTTGAAAATCTCAATCAAATCTTTAGTATCAAATGCCATGAAATAATTGAGCATGCATTCACTAGTTCCTTAATTGCATAAAAATAGTTTGTATCTATAATTGCTAAGAAATATAATATAGAGTTAATTGCTATTTTTTTAACGTCTATATATATATATATATATATATATATAAAGAGCCCAACAATAAACTGGAAAACAACGAAAGTCCATCAAACAAAACACTCAACCCGCCAAAAACAAAACAAACCCATAACACAAAGGACAACACACACACGACAATTACAACATACACCGAATATCAAAAGCCGACAAATCGTCCCAGGAGGGAGCCGAGACGTTGGCCCTATGACTAATCCAAACATACGAGTCCTCTTTGACCAGCTCGACACAATGTTGAACCAGCACGACTATATCTTCAAAGACCTTCACGTTCCTCGCATACCATAACCTACAAATAGACGCGATCACAACCGAAAGTACCGTCTTCTTCCACCTTTTACTGCCCGGGACGTCTTTAAGTGTCTTGACCAAGCTATGAAGGGAGCTCACATCTTCTTGCCACGGAAGTTTAATCCAACGAAAGATATTCCACCACATACACCTAGAGAACAGGCAAGAGACAAAAACATGGTCTAGCAATTCTTCCATATACCCACAATGGGGGCACAACAGATCAGGAAGCACCATACCATGACTTGCGAGGGTTGTTTTAGTTGCCCCTTTACCATTCAATGCACGCCAGAGTAAGTAGTTCGCTTTCGGTGTAGCTATAACCTAAGAGTTCTAATAAAACTGATGAAACCCATCACTTCCAACCCTTTGTTGCTCTAATTGCCCCCTCAAAGACCTAACCAGAAACTCTCCCCCATCACCAGGAACCCAACCCCAAGTATCTTTACCATGTTTTAAAGAAACCGATCGAGTGCATCAAGTTCATCAAAACACCAGCTTGAGCCCATTCAGTTTGTGTGGAAGGATCCTAAACCCAAGCCCATCCCCACTGAACAATATTACCTCTAAAAGAAATGTGGTCCGACACCGATCCGTGTTTATCCTTAGCCAGACGATACAAGTTAGGAAAATCTTCCTTAAAGGAGGACTCCCCAACCCAATTGTCCTTCTAAAATCGAGTGTTCTTTCCATCGCCGACCTTGACTCTAAGGTGGTTCACAATGTTAATACTTTCTTTAAGCAAAAAGGTGTCCGGCCACCATCCCAATATCTTTCCAAACGCCGACCACCGATTTTCTAATAGGAATTAACTTCTTGTCCAGCTTAGTCATGAATCGAAGAGACTACCCAAGGCCCAAAGTTGACCAGGATCAGCCCTGAACCTCCACCACCATTTAGTTAACATCACTAAATTGAAATCCCCCATTCTTCCATCATCGGCACCTCCTATGTCTTTGGCTCTAACATGGAAATCCCATTTGACCCATCGGACGTTATTTTGGCCATCAGTAGTACCCCAAACGAAATCTCTTCTGATTTTATCAAGCTTTTTTATCACCTCCTTCGGGGGCCTAAAAATAGACAGGAAGTAGGAAGGTAAGCTACCAAGAACGGAATTGGCGAGCGTGATTCTTCTTGCAAAAGACAAGCACTTAGCCTTCCAAGAAGAGAGCCTAGATCGAAACTTATCCACTACCGCTTCCAATGAACGGACCTTTTCATATTGGCATCAGAACCCCAAGATAAGATAATGGGAGCTTCCCTAGATCACAGTTAAGGATGCGGGCCATTTGCACCAACTCTTGTTGTTCCACCCCGACACCCACCAAACTACATTTAGAGTGATTAGATTTTAGCCCTGTCACCAGACAGAGGCACCTCAAAAAACGGCCCAGATTCCTAACATTTTCCTCATTCCATTAACCAATAAAAAGCACATCAACCTCGTAATAGAGGTACGAAATACAAGAACCATCGTTAGGAAATTTAATCCCTTGTAACAGCCCCGAGTTCACAACCCTAGTAATAACTAAAACCAGGACCTTCATAGCCAAAATAAAAAGGAAAGGTGAAAGTGGATCACCTTGGCGGAGCCCACGCTTAAATATGAACTCCTCCGTAGGAGACCCATTCACTAGCACCGGTCATGTGCTCAAGGAAAGACAGCCCTTAATCTAACAAATCCATAGCTTAAGGAAACCCATGTACTCGAAAGTTTTCAGCAGGAACTTCCAATTTAAATAATCGTAAGCTTTCTGAAAGTCCACTTTAAAAATTAGCATCTTCTCTTTGCTCTTCTTCTTCCAAATCCAAAATGTTTAACTATCCGAGCACCTAATTTTTCAAATTATAACTATTTGAGTTCAATTTACTAACGTCGTCCACCAAGTTTGTTAACTATAAGGACATTTCAGTAATTTACACATAAGGTACAAGTCTTTGATGCACAAGTATAATTACTTATTTTAGTATAATTATTATGCACACTGACCCCCCCTCTATTTCTTTCTCTCTATTAAGACATCTCACGCCCATTGCACCACCACCCTACCTCCATACCACCACCACCGCACCTCCATGCCACCACCTAGTCAGGATCTAAGATCTTCAACTTAGATCCTCCTACAAAACCAAATTAGTTTCACCACTTTTTAACACTTCCAAAACCCACACACTCCACGTGCTTTATACAAGTCGACCACACCCAACCATCGCCACCTGCCACCACCACAATTAGACCGCTTGAAACCCTTACTTGAACCTAAACAGACCTACCAAGCCATCATCTTCTCTAGTTGACCGTCATGAAACACATGAAGACCGTGACAGCTAAGGTTTCATAATACAACTCGATGACGATGGCGGTAAATATGGTGGTGTATAGGGGTCACCAGATCTGTTACAACCATACAAGTCTTCATCTCATTATTGTTTGTCGTCTCGCATACAACTAAATTCACGAAATAAAACACAAATTAACATCACAAAATTGTTTACATTAATCAATTGATCAAACACAAGCTTCTTGTTAAATCATCATACTCACTCGCTAGGGATGAAACTGATAAACTCATAAACACACTCTTGCACAGTCTCTTTCACATCCTTAGTAAATTTTCCATTAGCTGGTAACTATTTCTTCATCATCCGACTAATATTCACATCCAGTAAAAACCTATCTTGCTCACAACATTCGACAACCTTAGGGATCTAATCCACCCACTCTCATGACTTCTACCGCTAGGATTCACCGGAGCCGCCACCCTCAAAGCAAAGACAACAAAAACCTACAATCCATTTTGAAAATTAGTGAGCATATAAAGGAAGGGGATGGAACTTCAATATGTGTTTCAATAGAATTGTATGTGAAGTCAATCGATGTATAATGAAAGGAGATGAAAGGGGTTGTAACTGATGTAGCAGGTAGCATTGATTGGGTGGTTATGAAGGGGTTACTTATTGAGAGAATGTAAATTTTGCATCAAATGTATATACACGTGGCATTAAAAGTTGTACATGGGGGACATAAAAGGAAGAAAGTGACCAAAAGTTAGAGACTTATAAAGAGACTCTTCATCTCCCATCTTAACTTTGCCACTTTTGGACGATTTTAGACATGTCTCCTACATTATAATGTAGTAGAGATTAAATATACATTATAAACATAGTTAGGCTTTAATCAACATGTAATCATCATCATCATACTCAGTTAATCCCACCAATAGAAAAAGCTAAGGTAGGGTTTGAGAAGTGTAAGATGTAAACAGCCTTACCTCTACCCCGTGGGAGACCCCCGGCTTGATAATGGTTATGTATCAAGCCTTGGACATAAGGCACAACACTTAGCAATCGGGACAAGCCCGATTTGTGCATATACCCCTTTGTCTTTTGGCTATCACTACTAGAAAAATAGGCTTTTGTCACCACATTTTCGGTTACATAACGGTAGCAACTGCTCTGTAGTCACTATTTTGCAATCGAAAATGCGGTAGCAAAAACACACGTGTCTGTTACCCTAATGTCACCAAATAGCTACCACTTTTGTATTTTGCTGCCATATTTTTGTCACCACGAAAACGGTTAAAATTATTGCTACCACTCCTACAATGTTTTAGTAAGGTCTTTTGCTACCGTTTTGGTACCATTTAGCCATCGATATTGCCACCATTTACACACCATTTTTATTTAAAATTTACACCTCTTTTTTGTAACCATTTTGTTACCATTTAGTCTGCAACCATTTAGTCACCGCTTTCATTGAAAATTTACTACCATTTAGCCACCACTTTCATTGAAAATTTGCTACCATTTAGCCACCACTTTCATTGAAAATTTGCAACCAATTTAGCCACCATTTTCATTGAAAATTTGCTACTATTTAGCCATTACTTTCATTGAAAATTTGCTACCATTAAGCTTTTCTACAGGTTTTTTTCCTGCTTTATTAATTCAATTACATTTCAAGAAAACTATATAATATAAAACAGTCAAATAATACATTATCTCAAATTGTATAAAACAAATTTGTTACAGTTTTTCCAACTTTAAAAATCATATAAAAGACTCTAATAGAAACACCAAATAAAACATAAAATAACCGCAATTATCCATAAAAAAACTTCAAAACATTCAGTCTAAGTGTTTATAGCCTATTTTCGACCCGTAGCTGTTAACATAGCTTCAATTTGTCCCATTCTATTGTTCATAGTCTCTTTATCCACATTATATTTTTCTTTTTCAGCCACCAAGTCCGCAATTATTCCTTCGAACCTTTCTTTATCTTCATCGTTTTCCTTAAAAAGCTCTTTGATAACCAAATTCAACTTTTCAAACAACAAAACAAGCAATGAATAGAATCAAGAAGTCGGAATTAACAAAAACTAATAACGGGTAAAGTAACTTGCACAATAACATAATCCAATTGTGAGTTACAATTCTTGTGAAAATACATCCCCTTCAAGTAAATGTTGTTGTATAGCCGTCTTTATAGCTGTATTTCTTATCCCCAACAACAAATTAGGGAATTTACCAGCAATGCACTCTCCCAACACTTATAAATTGATGCATTGTGTTTCTCCTCCCACTGAAAATACATCTATGAAAAAGAAAAAAAAAATAAATGTACAAATGGTCTAAGAAGTTAAATAAAATTGTTTACACACCTGAAATCGCTCAAACAACTGATGAGCCGGTCGTCACGGGTCATGCAAAACCTAAATAACCTAGGTAGTTAGGATAAGTAGGGTATCGAATCCAATGAGCATGTGGTTAGCGTTGCACTAGTTGTTTGTCAAAGTCACTTATGAAGATATAGTTTTGTTATGAAGCTTGCTAGTTTATAACGTTAAAATTAGTGCAACTTTACTTTTGCCCCCACGATGGCCATACATATATACATTATATGCACACAGCCGTACGCGAGGCTTTTTAATTAACATGTATTATAAAAACAAAATTATTTGCAATCACGTTGAATTATTCAAAGGTAGACAGAAAATATACATTATTTAATTAACATGTAATACAAAAAAAAATGGATAATTTGCAATAACGTTCAACTATTCAAAGGTAGACAGAAACTATATTTAAAATTAATTTAAAAAAGTCTCACCTTTTCGGGGTGGGTGTGATCGCTGATGAAGTCGAAGAGATGGCGAATATTCTTGGGTGTAAAATTGGCGCTTTCCCATTCGAGTATTTGGGTATTAAGGTGGGAGCTAACATGAACCGTATTTGTCACTGGCCAGCGGTTGTGGATACGGTTCGTAATCGGTTGTCTACTTGGAAAGCTAATTCGTTATCTATGGGGGGCCGTCTTACCTTAATAAAAGCGGTTTTATCTAACCTCCCTATATACTACTTGTCTTTGTACAAAGCTCCCATGCAGGTTTTGAATCAAATAGAACAATTGATGAGGAATTTTCTTTGGGCCGATTCTAACGACGTTAAGAAAATGCACTGGGTGGCGTGGGACGTGGTTACTTTATCTAAAGCTGATGGCGGCCTGGGCATTGCTAGACTAGAAGATGTTAATAATGCTTTGTTAACTAAATGGGCCTGGAGGTTCAAAAAGGACCCGAATAGTTCGTGGCGTCGGATTTTGGAAGCGATTCACGGCGGGAATGGGAAATGGGACTTCCTTCCTGTGAATAGAGGGCTCACCGGTTGCTGGAAGTCGATCGTTTCCTGTGTTAGTAAAGTGAGGCTTGGTGGCAAAGATGTTAATAATATTATAGTTGGAAATGGGTTACTCACATGTTTTTGGTCCGACAAATGGTATGGGGCTTCTTTACTCATGCACAGATGGCCAAAATTATATAGATTGGAGTCGCAAAAACGCTGCTGCATTGTGGAGAGGATACGATACCATAACGGTGAGTACCTCTTCGTAGACGAGTGGCAGAAAGGTATTAGCTCTGTGGAGGAAATTTCGAAGTTCAGCGACTTGCAGAGAATGCTCCAGGACTGCAGCCTTTCGGTGACCGATGACAGGTGGAGCTGGGAAGCGGCTTCGGACGGTGATTTTTCAGTCAAAAATGTTAAAGATGCGCTTCGTAAGGACAGGGATAGCTCCAAAAATCAGAAGATGATATGGACCGGGTGGATTCCCCTGAAAGTTAATCTATTTTTTTGGCGATTAGAGATGGACAGGTTGCCTACTCGAAAGGCGTTGGAGAGAAGAGGCATTAACGTGAATAATGTTATGTGTCCTTATTGCCATTCGGTGGAGGAAACCTCCTGTCATCTCCTCACAGGCTGCTGGATTTCGAGTGGCATTTGGAGTTTCATAGAAAAGTGGTGCAATTTAGATCCGGTATTCTTCTTTGATGTTCAAGATATTATATGCATGGATAAGAAGGTTGGCGGTTCTAAATGGAAGAAAATTATTCTAAGGGGTATAGCTATGACTGCTTCTTGGGTGATATGGAGAGCTCGAAATAAAACGGTCTTTGAAGGCGTTCCTCCTAGGGTGTGTGACATGATAGCTTGTATTAAATCTTGGTCTTTCTTGTGGTTGAAAAACCGCTCCAAGTTTAAAGATATAACTTGGAAGGATTGGAGTAGGTTCCCTTTGTATATGCTGTAATCTTATTTGGTGTGGCGGTCCTCGGTTTTTGAGGGCTTAGCCGTTTTTTAATGAAGTTATCTTTTCAAAAAAAAAGATAGAAACTATATTATTAGTCAATGAAAACAATGTACAAGGGGCACTTATGTAATTGAAACCAAATTTAAGGTCATATATTTCTGTAAGGACCTATAAATGACGATTGAGCCTTCCTAACTTGCAACACATACAAATCAAGAAAACTTACATCCCACCCAATTATATTCCCTCTAATCATTAAACATGTCTCCTATCACCCCTGAGATTAGAGCATCTGCAGAGATTTTTACTGGAAATGAAGTTTGTAAAGAAAAAGCCAAGTCTCTTCTAAGAGAATATTTTCTTCCAGACGGTCTATTACCGGTGGAAGACGTCGAGGAACTTGGTTACGTAAAAGAAACTGGATTTGTTTGGATCAAACAAAAGAATGAGATCAAACACAAGTTTGAGAAGGCCGGAACGCTAGTTTCATATGCCACTGAGATCACTTCCTACTTTGAGAAGTGTAAGATCAAAAAGTTAACAGGAATCAAGTTTAAAGAGATGATGATATGGATCTCACTTGTAGAGAGCCATCTTGAAAGTCCATCAAGTGACAAAGTAACCATGAAAACACCCATGGGAATCTCCAAGACTTTTCCAAAAGTGTGTTTTATGGCTTAAGAGCTGAGCGGAAACTAACGATGGTTAATCACTTTGTGTAATACAAAGAATAAGTGTCTACAACAAAATAAAATGATGTGTCTATTTTCATTTTTATGTATCCAACTTGTTAGTGATTTTGTGTATTGAATGAATTAATATTTTTAAATTGTCGAAGTAGCTAATGATCATAATGGAATTGAAATTGATAAAAGTCATTAAATCCATCTAGATATATATTCCAATATTTTAGAATTTTAGAAGTAACTCGTGGGTTAGCCCGCGCGATCCGGCGGGTGTCACCAAGTCTTTTTTAGAAAGTGTTTTTAAACCCGATCTGTATTGTCTCCTTTTAAGACTTGAATCCGCAATACTTTAGTAGAGATAAACATGCAATGCCACTACCAACAATAGTTATTTATTATAAAGATATATGTATGATCCAAGGTCGACCGGTTCTAAAGTAAATCGGTTAAAATTGACATATAAACAAGTATGTTGGTCAAAATTGACCCATCTATCTCAAGCATATAGTATAGTGAAATTAGTCACAATTTGCAACACGATACTCATTTTTGGATAATCAAAATGCATAGACCCATGGTGCCTTATTTTCCTAACAAAGGATGGTATTTGTTTCATGGTTGTAATATATGATTGGATGGTAATGCTAAATCATTTTGTTTGATAAACATTTCAAATCTTTCAAAATGCCTATATTAAGCTTTTATCATATACATTAGTATCATCCCTATCAACCTAAATCTTGTAGATCGGAAACTTAATCTCCTTTACTCTCATTACTTATAGATGATGTAGGCCATCAATGAGGTTACATAAAAAGAGCAAATAATTGTTATGATTCAATCTTGCGAGAAGCACCAAACTTTGACATAATTGGACGTTTTAACTTTCAAGATAAAAACAAATAAGAAGAAATTTCTCATGTGTATGCAGGATAATAGTACTTGAGAGACTCAATTAGCAACTTAAATATTGAAAAACGAAAAGAAGGTATGAGATCAACATAAAGGAGATAATACGAAAGAAACAATAAGGATATGATAAAACATAAAATACATCCATTACTTAATTACATGTTGTAACATGCCAATATAGTGTAGAGCACCATAGATAAATTGATTTCCACCTACGGGAAAGCAAAGAATTCTCCGGTCACGTTCTTCCAGTTTTGGTGTCCCTTTATATTTAGCAATTAAAAATACAAGAGGTTTGAGGGGGTATAAATGGGGTTTCAATTGTAACCTCTAGTGTTTCATAATCAATCTCATTAGATTATTGGGGTTACGAATGATTAATGATTTGGTTCAACTTATTAGGGGTTTACTTAGTTCATTTTATATTGGGTGTTATGAAGGGGGTTACATTTTGAGATGGATAGAGGGGATTGTGTGTAATGGGTTGCATTATTATTTTGTACAATTGTTATCAAAGGTAGTATAAAAGGGTATAAATGAAAGAATGGGGGTAAAAATTTGAGGATTACATTTGAGGCTCTTGGGATGCCATCTTAACTTTGCCAAGTTGAACATCTTTGCCCATTGCTCCCTCTTTATATTGTAGTAGAGATAACATATAATATCTTAAACTATTCCAAGCACTTCCAAAATTGTTATTTGATACCTAAGCAGTAGGTTTTTGGCATCTTAAAAGTTTTTTAAAATCATTTTTTTATAAAAAAGAAAATTTTATTACTCAATACATAAATAATTGTTTGGTTATTACTCGCGCTCTACGACGGGTTCAAAACATAAATGAAAATAAGCAAAGGGTGAACTTGACAATTAAAAAGCCATGCAACGACGGTATATTCGAAATCACATAAATGGAACCCACCTACGCTCCATGGTGTGTTTGAAAAGTAGATAAAAAATAAGCAAATCGCAAACGTGACGATAAAAAAATGTGACGATGGTATATTCGAAAGTTGCAAAAAAGTTAGTCATTGTATACGAAAACCAAGTTATTCGAACAAATTTACACTAAAACATATATAAAGCCGAAAGGTTTAAAAAAAAGCCGAAAGGTTTAAAAAAAACAAGGTTACGAAAATTTACGTCGAAGCGTAGATTGAAATAGCTTGTGTGAAACGGTAATATAAAATGAAACCTATAAAAAGTCATGTAACTAAATTTGTTAAAAACTCAAAATAATAATCTTATAAAAATTCACGGGTTGTAGTTTAAATCGGTTAAATAAAAAGAAAAAAAAAATCAAACAATTAAATTGTCAGGAATGTAAATAAAAATTAAGCTAAAGTGTAGGGGGAAGCTAACTAAGTTGCTTAGGGTGTTAACAAAAATTTAAGTAAAGTGAAAGGGTAGAGTTGAAGATATGTAATTGAAACTTTCACTAAAAGAAGAACAACGATAAAAGACCAAAAAAAATGTAGCTGAGGTTTTATGAATTGTTATATGTAATAATTAACTAGTATTAAGCCTTTGTTTGTTGCAGTGAGGAGCGTAAAACCTTATCAAGTAGCACTAGTGTCACACCCCCGCTAGTGACCATCAACACCGAGAACATTTATATTAAAAAAACGAAAGAATAAAAATGACCAAAAAGTAGACGAAACAATGTTAAAGCATGCACTTGAAACGTAAAGCATAGAAAACGATAATTAAGTCGATCTAGACCTATGTGTTGCAACAAGGCTGTAAAACGGTAAAAAAAGAGTAGGCATAAAAGCATTGAACCACACAAACCAGCTGCATTATATTAACTCGCAAAATTTAGACCGGAACATAAAATGAAACATTTGTAAAGATGAAAAGTATAAGTTTAAAAGTTAAAAATCAAAGATAAAAAAGAGAAAAGAAAAAACCCCAAAAAGTGAGTACAACACACCAAATATATAACAACCCGTCTTGTACATTAGGGGTGTTCAGAATTCGTTTCGGATTAGAAAAATTCGAAATTCAACTTAGTTCGATTCGATTACCAAGAATTCGATTCGATTATTAAGAATTCGAATTCGATTCAATTTGAATTCGAGTCCAGTAAACCAAATACAAATCGAATACGAATTTATGATTTTAATTTCGATTCGATTCGAAATTCGAATAAAAATTGTAAATGTATATTTTTAAATATATATATATACACACATACACATTATTTATTACATACACAAATATACACATTGAAAAAAAGAACTTTTAAATTTTGATCAAACTATAAGAACCCATAGTCTCTACAACTTTTACCATAACCATATTTTATATATTTACCTTATACGTCACAAAACTCTAACAAACTATACTCTCTACTATTTTTACTATTCCCGTATTTAACATATTGTTTCTATCAATTTTGTAGATTTGTATTTTATATGTTAAAAATAATGAGTTTGTATTATCTTTAAAACTAAAAGTAAAACAATTTATTATTTATGGTTAATTTGAACTAAATCGAATTTATTCTAATTCGATTCGAATTCGAGTTTCTTATTCGAATCGAATACGAATCGAATAAATTGAATTTTATGCGAACACGAATCGAATACGAATTCAAGTAATAATATTAATAATTCGAGAAATTTGATTCGAATAATTCAAAAATTCGTTATTGGATTCGTTGAACACCCCTAATGCACATTCCTGTCAAGTATGTGATACAACACCATCATGCACAAACAACTTGCAAATTAACATAATATAAATAAATAATGCATATTACCATAATAACAAATACTAAACATACATTATGAGGCGCGTGACACACCAGGATCCAATTCGACGGTCACAATAAACGACTACTATATGACTAATACAACGTAAACCAAACCATGCAGTTTTAAAAGTATCAACCAACAACACAATGGAAGAATAATAGTTTACAATCCCCAAATATAAATGAAAGAAAAATGTTTAAAAGTTTCACATGATGCATGAACCTAGACGCCGTGAGACTCCGTGCGCCTATCCAATGCTGCTACCTTAGCGACCTGAAAAAACATGCTAAAAATTTCAACATACAATGCTGGTGAGACGTATATATGTCACTACTAGGATTGGAAACCATTAATGATAAGTGTTTCGTGTTTCTGCCCGTGTAGGCTACCGTCATCCCCAGTAGACCCAAAGTTATAGACAATATGCACCCGTCCGACCTCCAATCGACCCGAGTGGGGTTTGTCCAGCTCAATTGATCTATCCATATTTCCCCCGTTATGTACCCCTATATTAGTGGTTTCCTTGGGACTTAGATGAGTCGTATAGTAAACAAGAGATAACCATAGTATAACATGATCTTTACGTTTCCCAAAAATGTGTAGCATGTTTCTCCCCCATGAGAAACTGTGTGAAAGCGGGGCTGTGAAACTCACCTTAGGCTGCTTCCTTCTTAAATAGATGATCTGACAATGGATAATAGTCCCTAATACTGGCGACCTATAACAAAATGTGTATAAGTGTCGAGACTATTAACCAATAGGTTAACTAGTCCCCGATTGTCCAGGTCATGACCATGTATGTTTGAAAACGTGTTTAAATGCTGACTCGACCTCACAAGACAGACTCGATATCCCGTTGGTGACCCGTTACATCAATTGATCAAGCACATACAGATTACACACAAGAAATTCACATAAAACACTTAGTTTACATCAAAGTTCCATTTTTGCAGTCGTGGGCACGAACCAAAAATATTTCATTTGGTTCTTACCTTTTCAAGGGTCGAATGAGTTTCATAAAGTTTCATTCATACCTACGATGGTACGAATGAAAATTCCATTCGACCTGCTTGCTTACTAAACTATTTTGACCAACAAAAACCCTTCAAAACTGATTCAAAACTTCACGAAATGCAACAAATCACAACAGTCACTCATATCTATCCTATTCTCATATAACCATACCATTTACACACATAAATCCGTCCATTTCACATAACAAATCACAACTTACCCAAAATAGCAAATTATGGAAATGTCACATCAATTGCATGAAAACTTTACCCAAAATGGAAATTATCAAAATAACATCATACATAGATCAACAAGCATAGATTTACATGTATTTGTGAATCTCTAATCGCATTATCATTATCATATTCATGAATAAACCCTAGATCTAGCATAAAACCCCAAAATTGGTGAAAATCCATTAAACATCAAAACACCCATAAATCATGTTCCAAATCAATCCTAAATTTTCTACACAACATCTACACATCATTCTATAACATACAACAGGTAAACAATCATCCAACCTCATTAACAGTTGGTTTTTATAAGAAACTCATTATTTATGTATAGATATAGTTGGGAAAGATGTTAGGAAGGCTTTTATTTGTGAAAACTCACTTAGATTAGATCTGGAAACTTAGGGTTTATTAAAAATGTATGAAATTGTATCAAAAAGGGTTTAGATGATGAACACACCTTGAATCCTCACTTGATTTGGTTATATAATGTGTTTTAGCTTTAGGATCTGAAAAAAGGGCAAAAACTCCTTCCTACAGGTTTGGGGTTGAGAGAGAACACATGGAGACGAGTTAGGGTTGTGAAATGATGAAAATGAGGCAAGGTGTTATATTTATACCCTGTTCCCGTTCGTACCCTCGTAGGTACGAACCAAAATATTTAGTTTTTATGAGTTCTTATTTTTCATTCGTGCCTTCGATGGCACGAATGAAAATCCTGAATTCTTGTTTGATCATTCGATTCATAATCTTGCCATTTTAACATATGTTATCACACCAAATCACATAAACATGCATTCAAATCACATAAACAGGCATTCACAAAATGTTAATCATTCATAGAACTACTAATACTCGATAACTCAATCCAACTATGCAATTTCACCAACAACGGTACTCAAGACCCGTGTGTGTGTGTGTGTTTTCCCAATGATTCCCTGAATCATTAACCCATGGACAATACGTGAATGTAAACTGACTCCCGATGATTCCCCGAATCATCGAACCAACTCAACTAACCCAATTAAGTACGTTAAATGAATGTTTTGCTAAGGTAGACTTATATGTTTGTAAAAAGTATTAACCTGAGTTTGTCGGGTGTCAAAGTTAATATAAAGAAAAACTAAATATCGGGTTTTGATTAAAAAAATATATATTTCTAAACGTTCAGATATAAAATTTGTTGAAAATGATGTTGTATTAGTAATAAAGAAATTTTTAGTACCGTAAGTGTAGACAATAGTGAGTACTGTTAACGTATCAGTCCGTGATGAAACAATCTGGTAATGACCAAACAACATATGTACCTGTGTTGCCATTATCATGATCGATATCAATATTTGTAAATATGGCTTTTGATTGATGTAAAACAGTTATCAGTATCCTTTACAGCATAGTTACCAGTCCCGACATTATAAATATCAATATTCGTTTTTTGTGGTTTCAGATCGAAGTAAAACTTTGCAACAATGTCGGGGACACTTTCTAGTTTAATATAACAATCACAGAATTGATATCAATCATTATAAGTAGGGGTCACACTTGGTTGCACCACTATGGACCCACCAATTTGAAAGTTTTCCGATGGAAATAAGCTCGGGTACTAAACCATCTTTAGAAGAACCACCAAAGTTGGAGCTTAAAGACTTGCCAAGCCATTTGAAGTATGCTTTTCTAGGGGATAATGATACATTACCAGTCATTATTGCCTCTAACTTAAAGATGGCACAAGAACAAGCATTATTGGAAGTCTTGAAAGAGAATAAGGGAGCTATTGGATGGACATTTTCCGATCTCAAAGGAATTAGTCCATCAATCGTCATGCACAAGATCATCACCACCGAAGATGCAAAGCCAATAATAGAAGCTCAAAGACGGTTGAATCCGAACCTATGGGAGGTAGTAAAGAAAGAGGTAATTAAATGGTTGGATGCGGGAATTATCTATCCAATTTTGGATAGTGCTTGGGTAAGTCCTACCCAAGTGGTGCCTAAGAAGGCCGGTATTCAAGTAGTCAAGGATGAAAGTGGTGAACAAATAGCCACCCGACCCGTAACCGGGTGGCGTGTGTGTATTGACTACCGCAAATTGAATGCCGCCACTTCTAAGGACCATTTCCTGCTAGCCTTCATTAACCAAATCATTGAAAATTTGTTGGGTAAAAAATACTATTGTTTTCTAGATGGGTATTCGGGTTATAACCAAATAGCAATACACCCGGATGACTAACACAAGACCACCTTCACTTGTCCATATGGTACTGCCTTTAGGCGGATGCTATTTGGCTTGTGTAATGCACCGGCAACTTTCCAACGATATATGATGAGTATCTTCTCAGACATGGTTGGAGAGTCGCTTGAAGTGTTTATGGGTGATTTCTCAATTTTTGGCACTAGTATTGAATCATGCCTCAACGAATTACAAAAAGTTTTAATAAGATGTGTTGCGAAAAATTTAGTGCTTAGTTGGGAGAAAAGCCATTTCATGGTCCAAGAGGGAATGTGTTAGGCCATGTGATTTCCGAAAGGGGTATGGAGGTGGATAAAGCAAAAATTCGGGTAATATCATCTTTGCCACCACCGAAAAATGTTAAGGGTGTAAGGTCATTTTTGGGACATGCGGGGTTTTATAGAAGTTTCATTAAAGGTTTTAGTGTCATCACCAAACATTTATGTAATCTATTATTGAAAGATGTTCCATTTGATTTTACTAATGAATGTTTGCAAGCTTTCAATTTTTTGAAGGAACACTTGGTCAAAGATCCCATCTTGCAACCTCCGGATTGGTCAAAACCATATAAAATCGTGTGTGACGCAAGCGACACTACAATTGGTGCTGTTTTGGGTCAATGATTTGATAAGAAGCCGGTGGTGAATTACTATTCGAGCAAAACTTTATCCGAAGCGCAACCGAATTAAACCACAACCGAAAAGGAGTTATTAGTGGTGGTGTATGCTTTGGATAAGTTTCGTTTGTACATTTGGGGGAGCAAAGTGGTTGTTTATTCGGATCATAGCGCGGTTCGGTATTGTTTTGGTCAAAAATTACTTGCTAGAAATAATCTTGTTTTCCAAATTAGTAAAAGTAAGGTAGAGTGCTAGTATGATAAAAACTTAGTGTTATTTTCAGGATGGTGAATTATAAATGGAAATAAATGATAAATTGACAACTATGCTTAGGATGGTTAAGATAAAGCTGAGGATGGGCAGTTGTATCCTGAGGATGCAACTGTAGACTGAATTGAATAGACAGATAATCTAAGCTCAAATACACAATAAACAACAGACGATGTACGAGGAAAGCCCTTGATCAGTTCTAGATCGCCGGCATAAAACCTCAGGAGGAGTCTAGGCCCCTGCCTTGTTTGTTAATATTAAAAATGGGTAAAAAGGTTACAACTTTGGATGAATGATAGACGAGTGTACTAAGATTACAATAAATTGTGCTACGTGTGTGTGAGTTTCTCTATGATCAGCAGAGTGTTCGTGTGTTTCAGGTGTTAATAATGTGTCCTATACTCGTCGATCATTCCCATATTTATAGTACATGAAAGTAAACAAAAGATCTCGTGTAATCTGCTAGTTAGTTAAGTTCTTTGAAGGCTTTTTAGTGACTGTTGTGGTTGTTTCACCTTAGGTAGACGTTGTAGCAACGGTTTCCATCTTCTTCTCCTGTTTTTAATGCTTTTCGGTTACACACCTTTGACTCCTTCTTCTAGCTTGGACCATGTCTTGCAAGTGTAACTCTTCCACCTTTAACTCTTTTGACTGAGTAATTATAATATAGACGTTGGAAAGCAGTTACGTGTCCATATTATAACTTAGTTGTACCTGCAATTATATCATATAAAGATAGTTCGTTAGTCCATCCTCAGGATGTGCACATGCTAAAATATAGTTACATCCTGAAGTCTGTTAGGTCCGTCAGCATTCTGGAGATGCTACATTGAGAATATGAGGTAAAATCATCCTGAGTATTTTCACCACCAACAATTGTCCCCAAAAATATGTTACCGTTAATATCTCAACGGTAGAAATATTTTTCTTAATCGAATAGATTCTCGGATAAGCATGCTTTAACTCCTTTCATGACTGCAACGGCTATTTTTTAGGCTGAATCTTCGGGATGACCGTTACACCACATCATATCCTATCGCCTATATCTAGGTTTTTTCTTCCTTCTTTATAATCATGCAAGATTTTTAAAAAAGGTAATTATTTCCTCTTTTCTCCTGCTTTCTTCTTTTCTTTGCTCCTACAAAGCTTTTTTAAAACAAATATTTTGAGAATGAGTAAGAAGCTAACAAGGGCGTCTGGAAGTATTGGAATCCCTATGGATTTCACTTCTCAGAATTTGCTCAAAGAACCTAATCAAGAGATCTGAACTTTTAGTGATAGGGATATTCAAGCCCTTAAGAACTCTGGGCCTTACCTAGTTCGGCTATTTTCCGTCCCTATGATTCGAGTGTGAAATCTGATTTCGCCTCTTCTATTTGGGTTTGCTTCTTCTATCTTTCTTTCCAACTAGGTCTCAGGTATCCATTCCCAGAGTTCATCAAGGAATTCTTTGATGCAACAGGAATGGCTTTTGCCCAGGCCATGCATGAGATTTGGAGGATTTTAATGGTCTGCAATAAGATCATTAAAAATCATGGCATTCAACTGGAGATTGGGGACTTGTCATATATTTATAAGTTGAAAATACACGGGTCAAGCCGTTATGTCCTTCAGCTTATTAATTAGCAACCACCTCTCTTGTATAATGTCAAAAAATCTGAGAGGCCTTGGAAGTCTAAGTTTTTCTTCATGAGAAGAGACTCTATTCCTTATGGGAATGACATCCCTATATCCTGGTTGAAAAGTGATAAATACTTTTCTGGATAAAAAAAAAAGACAATAGGAGTATCCTGAAAATGTTACTAATACTCTGATTTTTGTCTTGCAGGTGCTTGCTTTGCAAAACTTGTCCCACCCTTAGACACTACTTTTATTAAACGTGAGAATCCGGTTAATAACCGAATCCACGGATCGATTAATCAAAAACAACTGGGTTTCAGACGGGAGATTCGAGACGAGACAGAAATATACGATAACAAAGTCATCATAGATTCGTATTATATCGGAAACGGTTACAGACACTGTCATCAGTAGGATAAACATCTATCTTGGGGCCGGGGGTGGTCGGGCATGACCTCCCCTTTGAGAGCATTCAAAGCACAAACTCAAATCTATAAATGAAAGCCAACACATGATATTGCTATTTATAGTCTAAACCAAAAAGCCACATTCGCCCATTGAAGGAGGTCGAACCTGCAGATTCTGCAGGTTCGCCCCTTGCAAATGGTCGAACCAAGACTTTAGTTTTGGTCTATATATACAAATTCATCAGATCCATAAAATACCCTTATGGATCACCACAATCTCATGTAATACAATACAAGACTCAACCCTAGTCTATTCGACAGTGACGTCCACATAATAGTGCATCAACAATCTCCCCCTTGGACATTGCTGGCGAATCCACAAATCTCTTACACATCAACAGTCAAAATCACATGTCTCCCCCTAAATACATGCACTATTGCATTGAGTTAGAAATACAATATCCTTCGTGAACTGACCAAGTAATGCACTTACGGATCCTCAGCATCAATACGTAGGAAGTCAGCTAGACCACGTATATCATTTGCGAAATCAGCGAGCCGCTGGATTACAACCAGATCACCTAGTTACGCCAATGTGAAGTTGACAATGTAATGCATTGCAGTCTTGTAGCATCAGTACCCAGGAATGTCATCTTGACCAAGTACATCACGCGCAATCCAACTAGCCTGATAAGACCCCTGCTAGAAGGATTCCATACTGACCGATCAGATATTCAACGTAACACGTAGGTACTACCACTAATTCACATCTCATATCTGCACTTAACCTTTGCATCACCCTTCACACCAACTGGAGAAGTCTAACTGTCAGTACCCAATTAAACATCTCAAATGTGACTATGTGCAAAACAATCCACTCGGACACTTGTACTTCTAGGAAATTCTTCATCTGTGCTGACTGTGATTGCATTAACACATTCTTCTCTTTAAATGTTCTTGAGTAACTTCATCTGTTCGACAGAATACTAGCCGTAGATGAGTGAATTAAGCAATCAGAAGTTTTCAGCAGGAACTACCGGTACAATTGTGGACTTGAAATGCTTCAGAAACTGAAGTTTTCTATAGGGCCAACAATAACCACCAACAGCTCTTGAAATTCTTCAGGACTGTAACCTTGAAACTTTCGTTGAATCTACGTGCCACATGACTTCTACTGAGATCCCTCATTACTTTCGGAACATTGAGATCTCAGTCTTGATATGCTTGTACATAACAACTTTGTTTGAACAAGTTCCTTCAATCACACTGGAACTAGGTTGACTGTTCTTCATCTTGCGGAATAAAATGTGTCTATTTTCTGGCCCATAATAGTCATTTGAATCTGATTATCATACTATTGATTCTCATGACTACCCCACAATAAAACGTTTCATCATCATCATCATTTCTTCAGCAATTTATGTAGACATCAACACCATTCTCCCAAAAATCTTTGAAGTTTTTTACCCCTTAAAATACCAATTTTTCATTATCTATGTCGAAAGGGCGAAAGTGGAAATAAAACTACATTCGACCCCTGTGTATGGTCGAATGTACCATGATTGGGTCAAACCGAGTTCATTTAAACCTGACTAAAATTAAGATTCCACATTCGACCAGTCGTGAGGTCGAATGTGGAAAACTTCCAGGTTTGACCTTTCTTATCAACTCAAATTAGCCGATTCGACCTCCAAAACCTACGTTCGACCGTTTACAAGCCACGTTCGACCACTCGTAAGGTCTAATCTACTGCACATTCGACCGTTTGCAGAAAAACGTGTTCTTCTTCAATATTTTCTGCAAATCAGCCCATAAACACTCTAATAGTTCGAATTTGATGATGAAACTTGTATAGAAAGGTGCGGAAATGAAAACCTAACCCTCGAATTCACAAAAACATGGTGAAATCACATGATTTTGGGTTCAATTAAGAATGTAAGGTTTCTAAGGTTTTAACCTTTCAATCAAAAACTGAATTTTAACGTCTGAAATCATGAAAACGAGCTGTGATTGATTCAAACGACTGTTAGATCGTTCAAATCGGTACCATAGCTCTGATACCAGTTGAGAATCCAGTTAATAACCGAATCCACAGATCGATTAAGCGAAAACAACTCGGTTTCAGACGGGAGATTCGAGACAAGACAGAAATATACGATAACAAAGTCATCACAGATTCGTATTACATCAGAAACGGTTATAGACACTGTCATTAGTAGGATAAACATCTATCTCGGGACCGGGGGAGGTCGGGCATGACCTCCCCTTTGAGAGCATTCAAAGCAAAAACTGAAATCTACAAATGAAAACCAACACATGAGATTACTATTTATAGTCCAAACCAAAAAGCCACATTCGCCCATTGAAGGAGGTCGAACCTGCATATTCTGCAGGTTCGCCCCTTGCAAATGGTCGAACCAAGACTTTAGTTTTGGTCTATATTTACAAATTCATCAGATCCATGAAATGCCCTTATGGATCACCACAATCTCATGTAATACAATACAAGACTCAACCCTAGTCTATTCGACAGTGAGGTCCACATAATAGTGCATCAACAAAACGTAAGGAAATAATAGAGCTACCTTCTTCAACAAGGACTATTGAAATAGAAGAGAGTTTTACCACAAGCCAAGATACTGAGATGTCTGGTTAGTCTCACTTGTTAGATCCTGAGGATGTTTATGTTTTGGTTCCTGTATGAACCTGTGTTGTTGTTTTTTTTTTTTGTCTTTTTTCAACAAAGAAACCTGCCTTCTTTGATCTAGATGAGATTGACAGTCTGGATGTCAAAGCTCCACAGATCACTTCACCCTCTAGTTCCAGGATGACAAGCCCTCCTGCTACAGCTAAGCCTAAGGCTCATGCTCCTTCTAGGAAAAGGAAGGCAGCTAGCTCCTCTGCTAAGGAGACTTCTCCTTCTGAAGGTCTTAGTTTTGATGCTGTTTTCGGCAAGATCTCGCAGTTTATCCTCCAGTTATGATGTTATCCTGAGGATGTCCACAATAATAATTGTTCTTGTTGATACTAAGGCCAGGATTGAGGATGCGAAGAAGTCTGCCCTTGACAAAGGTAAACAACTTGAGAAGAAATTGACCAAGGTTGAAACTGAGCTGAAGTTGGTGAAGTCTGCTCAGGCCAAGAGCATGCATGACCATCAAAAGGAGAAGGAGGAATACAAGCAGGGTTTGATGCAGTCTGCCACGATCTCAGTTTTCCAGGCTAGGGAGAGGATGGCTTTGTAGGCTAAGGATCCTAATTTCAAGCTGGAAGATTGGGACGTTAAAGCCAGGCAAGAGAAGATCCTTAGTCTGGGTGGAAAAGAGGTGATGCATGAATCTTCCCCTACTGTTGATCCTGAAGGTGCAGCAAAGAAGCTCGAGGTAACGGAGGCTGAAGTGGCTAAGGAATTTCAGGTGGATGAACCAGTGGGCAATGAAGGATGTGATGACTAGGCCAGAGTCCACTTTTTAAGAATACTGTGATGGTTTTTAGGATGGTTGGTTTGTGAACAACTTTGAATAATTTCCTCTTTATGTTTGTATGAACAATGAAAGTTTTTTTTGGGGTGGAGGGATCTTGATTTTCAAGACGAAGCCCCAAAATCTTTCCCTGACCTGGCCTGAAAATGTGGATCCATGGTGGATGGGTCCTGGTTTAGGATGAAACCAGGGGTTGACATCATTTTTGATAAATAATATGACTACTTTTTTGTGCTACATCCTTGTGTTCTTTTCTTTTAATATTCTGCAAACACTAGCAAATGTTAGGTATAAAGAAATAACATAAATGATACCTTCATTCTCTTAAAATAATCTTCTTAGATCGTTGTCGTGAAGATATCCTTAATTCTTCTTTGTCATCCTCAAGATGCTACTTACTATCTTGAGGATGTCCCCAGTTCTTCTTTCTTTTTCATCCTCAAGATGGTCTCCGTTATTCTGAGGATGTCCCCAGTATAATATCTTCAAGATAGACTTTGAGGTTTTTTCCTTTTTTAAGAAAAGTTTAACAATAACCTGTATAAAGGAAAACATTGTTATTATATTGGCGACTAGGCCTTTAAGTGAACTGGGGTCAAACCCATTTAGATTAAATTGGTGACAAGACCAATATGTCGCATCTTGAGGATAACTGGCGACAAGCCCTATTGTAACAACTTAGGAATAGCTGGCGACAAGACCCTGGCGACTAGGCCAAATACGTAAGAGACATTGAAAAATGTCTAAACCTTTAGTTTTCAATATATATCTCAAAAATGATGAAATTGTTAGCCACTTTTACATGGACTGGTCCCACCATCCTAAAATATATACGAAGAACGTGCGCACCAGGTGGGGTTGCTAACCCAATGAGAAAGGTGAAAACCTTTAAACCTTAGGAAGGTGTCAGACACCTTAATGGAGGAGAGGGTGGCCAGCCCTCTAGTCTTCAAAGTGTTGCATCTTCAGGATGGTACTGCAAAATTCTTGAAATGGACTATTTCTAGACCCTGTTTAGTTAAAAATATAAACGATCGAAATAGGTTAAGAATAAATACTTACATATGGAGATGATTCATCTCTGTCATCCTTCACCTTCATTCTACCAGTAATCCGAACCATAGTTTCTCTTCCAGAGATATCAGTGACATACAATCTTACACGTGGTAATATTTCAAATGAATTGCATTCCATGCTCTTGGTAGAATTTCTCCTTCCATTGTTGATAGCCAATATGCTCCTTTGCCAGCTTCAGAATCTATTAAGTATGGTCCTTCCCATTTAGGAGCTAGCTTGCCATCACTTGATTTTGTTGTATTTTGAAAGGCTTTTCTTAGTACCAAATCTCCTTCTTGAAATCTTCTTATCCTTATATTTTTGTTGTAGGCTTTAGCAATCCTTTGTTGATGAGTTGCCATCCTTAATTTAGTAGCATCGCTGAGTTCATTCATAGCTTCTAAATCCTGTAATAATGCTTCCGAGTTGGTAGTTGCATCCTGAAGATGTCTTCTGGCTGTATGCATGACCATCTCTGTAGGTAGCATTGCTTCTTCTCCAAAGACCAAGGAGAAAGGTGTTTGAACAGTTGCATTCTTGGAAGTAGTCCTATCAGCCCAAAGTACAAATGGAAGTTCTTCTGCCCATTTTCCTTTCTTTTCCCCAAGCTTTTTCTTTAGGTTGTTGACAATGATTTTATTTGAGAATTCTGCTTGTCCATTAGCCTGAGGATGGACTGGTGTTGAAGTTATCATCTTGATTCCCCAGCTGTCACAAAAGTCAGTCATCCTTTTGCTGATGAATTGAGAACCGTTGTCACAAATGATTTCAGCTGGCACTCCAAATCTTGTTAGGATATTCCTCTTGATGAATGACACCACTTCTTTGTCCCTGACTTGTACGAATGCTACAACTTCGATCCATTTTGAGAAGTAATCAGTCATTACCAACATGAATACCTTTCCACCAGTAGCTATGGGTAATT
Source organism: Ambrosia x helenae (assembly GCA_030844895.1). Lineage (NCBI taxonomy): Eukaryota > Viridiplantae > Streptophyta > Magnoliopsida > Asterales > Asteraceae > Ambrosia > Ambrosia x helenae. The sequence goes on along the minus strand of CM061228.1, from coordinate 103,070,012 downwards.
TCCCTACTATATCCATCCCCCATTTCATGAAAGGCCATGGTAAAATAATAGGATGTAGTGGTTCGGCAGGCTGATGAAGGATGTTGCTACGTCTTTGACATGGATCACACTTTTAAGAATATAGCATGGCATCCTTCTTCATAGTTGGCCAGTAGTATCCAGTCCTTAGGGTCTTTGAGTAAAGAGATCTTCCTCCTCTGTGGTTCCCACAATCTCCGTCGTGGATATCCTTGAGTACTTCATTTGCTTCTTCTTTATTGAGACACATCAAATATGGACCTACAAGAGATTTTCTATACAAAATATTGTCTACAATAGTAAATTTTGATACCTTCATCCTGAAAGCCTTTGCATTTTCTCCTTCAGGAATGACATCTTCTTGTAAATATTTTATTATAGGAGTCATCCAATATGGATCGTCTTGAACCTGAGTGGTTAAAACGGTGATATCCTCGGGATGTACTGTTTTATCCTCAGGATGTTCAGCGATATCCTCAGGATGTGCCTTACTATCCTCAGAATACCACTCTTCAATTGCTGGTTTCAGGATGTGGATGATGGGAATCTTAGATCCTTCAGGTAGATTTAAGGAAGATCCCAGATTTGCTAAAGCATCAGCTTCAGCATTTTCTTCCCTAGGTACCTATGTTAGTGAAAATTCTACAAAAGAAGTTGCTAAATTTTTAACTTTTTAGAGATAAACAGCTAATTTTTGACCCTTTACTGCATAAGATCCATTAAAATGTTTTGAAATCAACAAAGAATCAACAAATACTTCAATATTAATAACATGCATGTCTTTAGCAAGTTGTAGACCAGCAATGAGAGCTTCATATTCTGCCTCATTATTGGTTGTCTGAAATGCACATCTAATAGCATGGGGTATTTATCCCCTTGTGACGATTTTAGTAGTCTTCCTAAACCCGTGCCTTTTGCATTTGAAGCACATCAGTATATAAAGTCCATTTTTCTAAATTTTCATTTAATTGTTGAACTTCAGATTCTAGTTCACTCAGGATGTCACTTCTGAAATCAGCCACAAAATCTGCTAGAGCCTGTGATTTGATTGCATTTCTAGGCTCATATACCAAGTCAAAGGCACTTAATTTTACCGTCCATTTTGCCATTCTTCCTGACATTTCTGGTTTTCTAAGTACATTTTTAATAGGGTAATTAGTTTGAACATGTATCCTATGCATTTCAAAATAATGCCTTAACTTGGTACATGGCATTATTAAAGCTAAAATGAGTTTTTCGAGATGTGAATACCTAGTTTCAGCATCTAATAGAGTTTTACTTACATAGTAGACAAGATGGTGTTGCCATTCGAAGTCTGTTACCAAGAATGCACTTATTGCATTTCTAGAAACTTCAAGGTATAGCTTAGGAGGTTCTCCATCCTTAGGTTTCATTAGGAGTGGAGCTGCTGCAAGATACTCCTTCAGCTTTTTCAATGCTTCCTCATGCTTCTGTCCCCAGTCGAATTTACTATTTTTCTTCAAGATGTCATAGAACTCCTTGCATTTATCTGAGGATTTCGAGATGAATCTGTTTAGAGCTGCTATCCTGCCTGTTAGCCTTTGTACATCCTTGATATTTCTTGGGGATTTGAGATCAAGGATGTCCTTTATTTGTTCGGGACTAGCTTCTATCCCTCTTTTGGTTACTAAATATACAAGAAACTTTCCAGCATCAACTCCAAAGTGACATTTGGATGGATTTAACTTCATATTGTAAGCATCCAGGATGTCAAATGCCTCTTTGAGATCCTGAAGACGGTTCTCTGCCTTCTTGGATTTAACCACCATGTGATCGATGTATACTTCCATTGTGTCCCCAATCTTTTCCTTGAACATCATGTTCACTAGCCTTTGGTAGGTTGCACCTGCATTTTTTAGTCCAAATGGCATAGATATATAACAATATATACCTAATGGGGTCATGAATGTCGTATCCTCTTGGTCATCTAGTTCCATTTGGATTTGTTGGAATCCTGAGGATGCATCCATGAATGTTAGCATCTCGTGGCATGCTGTAGCATCCACCATTGAATCTATATGTGGCAGTGGAAATGGGTCCTTAGGACAGGCTTTGTTGAGGTCTGTGTAGTCTACACATACCCTCCAATTCCCATTTTTCTTCTGTACCATTACCACGTTTGCTAGCCATCTTGGGAACTTTACTTCCCTTATCATCTTGGATTTGAGCAACCTGTCCACCTCTTCTTGTATAATGACATTTCTTTCCGGTGCAAACTTTCTTCGTTTCTGCTGGATGGGTTTAAAGCTCTTATCAATCCCAAGTTTGTGGGTAATGACATCCTTAGAGATGCCAGTCATATCTTCATGCTTCCATGCAAAGGTAGACATGCTGCATTTAAGAAATGAAATTAGTGATTGTTCAATGTCATGAGGAATATTCTTACCAATCTGCACAGTGATATCCTTGTTATTGTCGTCAAGGCACACGGCTTTTACATCCTGATCAGGATGTGCTTTGACATCCTGAGAATGGCAATGTGCATCCTTCTGTAATTGCAATTCTTGTCGTGACGAAGCCTTCATTGATTTAGTATAGCAATCTTTGGCTTCCTGTTGATCGATGTTGACTTTAACAACTCCCCATTGTGTAGGTAACTTTATACACTGGTGATATGTTAAAGGGACTGCTTTCATGTCATGTATCCAGGGTCTCCCCAAGATGACATTATAGCAGGATAAGGAATCTATCACACAGAATCTCTAGATAGAATTCACTCCCTCTACATATATTGGTAGCTTGATCTCACCCACTGTACTCTTAGTTTCTCCACTGAAGCCCACCAGGTGTGACGATCTAGAAACTATTTCAAATTCCGGGGTGTTCATTCTTTTAAACGCTTCTAGCTGAATTATATTCACTGAGCTTCCACCATCTACAAGAATCATGCGAACAAAGTGATTAGCAATATATAAGGTTATAACTAAACCATCATGATGAGGGTCAAGGATATTCTCTCGGTCTTCTGCCTCATAGCTGATCACTTTAGAGGTCATTAGGATGGTAGTCTTTGTGGGTCTCTCTCCTTTATCTGATTTTGTTTCTCTTGCATGCCTTTTTGCAGATGAATATGAGGTTCCACAAATTTCTAATCCTCCTGAAATGAAGTTGATTATACCAGCATCGGATGCTGCTCTTTCCGGGATGTTGGTACCATCTTGAATCCTTGGTTTCTTCTTGCACAGAAGATCCTTAAGATAACCTTTGCTCAGAAGATATGCAATCTCCTTTCTCAAGGCGATACAATCTTCAGTGATATGACCGAAATCTTCGTGGAAGGCACACCACTTTGATTTGTCCTTCCATCCTGTCTTGTTATCCTTCTTAGGCCATCTTGCTTTGTCCCCGAGGTCCTTCATGGCATACATCAATTCTGTTACATCCACAGAAAAACAGTAATCTGATAATTTAGGACATTCATCCTCATCGTCATCCTTAACCACATTGACCTTTTTATTGTCGGGTCTAGAATATGGTTTATGCTTGTATGGTTCATATGTGGGAGTGGATTTTCGATTAGGATGGTTATATCTTGAGGATGATTCTATCATTTCTTGAATTTTCTTGTCATACTCAAGTCGGATGAACCTTAGAGCCCTGTTCCTGACTTCATCCAAGTTCCTACAAGGATTCATCACCAATTCTTGGTAGAATGGTTATTCTTTTTACAGCCCCCATCTTGAATGCTTGTACTGCTGTTGTGACATCCAGGTTTGGGATGCCGAGTGCTTTCTTTCCAAACCTAGTAATGTATTCCCTTAGGGATTCCCCCTGTGGTTGAGTCACCCTGTATAAGTCACTTGTCAAACGTTCAAATGTTCGACTACAAGAAAACTGATTATTAAACATGTTATTCAAATGTGCAAAAGAAGTAATTGAATAGGGAGGAACACTTAGGAGCCATTTCAAGGTTGGACCGGTGAGAGTTGAATCGAATCCCTTGCATAAGCATGCTTCCTTAAGATTGGCAGGAATTGGATTTATTAGGGCTGGCATAACAGGTTACACGAACCTGTTAAGACACGAACACGAATCTTGTAAACACGAACACGACATGAAATCTAATCGTGTCATTTTTTTCAAACACGAACACGAACCTGTGTATAACAGGTTAACACGATAAGACGCGACAAGACACGATAAGGAACACCTACTAAAATAAGTTAACACGACGAGACACGATAAGACACGACAAGAAACGATAAGACACGATAACACATGATAAGACACGACAAGACATGATAAGAAACACGATAAGACACGACAAGACCTGTTAAGGCACGTACACGATAAGACACGAACACGAAACAGGTAAACATGAACACAACATGAAAATAAACAGGTCTTAACGTGTCGACCTGTTATAGACACGAAACCTGTTAAGGCCAAACACGAAACCTGTTAAAATCGTGTAGGTTCGCATCAGGTTATCGTGTTCGTGTCTAAATTTCCAGCCCTAGGATTTATCTCCATCCTTTCCCTATACTGAGCCACATGCTCCTTAGGATCCGTAGATCCATCATATAGTTTCATGCTTGGAGTTTGAAACCGCTTTGGGACCTCTGCATCACATGTGGGAGGTGCAAATCGAGACACCCTATTACATGCTAAGGATACTTCAGGGATACGCTGTACTATACCTGGTACACTTGATACCATATCCTTAATTTTTTGTAGCTTCCTTGCTAGTTGTGGACTTATACCTGTATCCTGCAAAGAAGCAACATCATTAGCAGTAAAAGTACTCGAACTTAAATTGTTACCGTTATTGTTGTATCTTTGGGATGGCCTAGGTGTATATCCTGGATCCCTAGTGGTTGCCATCCTGGGTGTAGTAGTTGTTTCAGGAGCAGAGAATCCGGTGCTCATGGGGATAAAATCTCCTTGATGAACGCCCCTAGAGATACCAGAATTAAAATCCAACACCCTGGGTGGTAATGGTGTCCCCATGTCTTCGGTTGGCCTCCTTAAGGATGTCTTGGGGGATTGTATCTCACTTATCAACATCCGGTTTATGTCTTGTTGTTGTTGTATTTGATCCTTCATTGCTGCTCCTCCAGTAGATATTGATGGTATTCGTAAACCTGTTTCATTAATGCAAACATGTAGAGGAGTTCATTGTTTGACACAAAAACAGGAGGAGTGGATCCAGATGTCCCCATTGATGGTCTAGGTGGGATTTGAGAAGTAGAACTTCTTGGTAGTACAAGTGGGGGTGGCAGTGTTGCATTTCTGGTAGAGGTTGTGGATGGCATGGATGAGGAAACATATTTTTGTGAGGAAGACATAGTTGTCAAGATTTGTAATATGAATAGATTGAGAATACGTTTTAACAAAGTTTTTTCTTAAAATAGCACCACTTGCCCCACGGTGGGCGCCAAATTGTTTTGGTCAAAAATTACTTGCTAGAAATAATCTTGTTTTCCAAATTAGTAAAAGTGAGGTAGAGTGCTAGTATGATAAAAACTTTGTGTTATTTTCAGGATGGTGACTTATAAATGTAAATAAATGATAAATTGACAACTATGCTCGGATGGTTAAGATAAAGCTGAAGATGGGTAGTTGTATCCTGAGGATGCAACTGTAGAGTAAATTGAATAGACAAATAATCTAATCTCAAATACACAATAAACAACACACAATGTACGAGGAAAGCCCTTGATTAGTTGTTGATCGCCGGCATAAAACATCGGGAGGAGTCTAGGCCTCTGCCTTGTTTGTTAATATTGAAAATGGGTAAAAAGGTTACAACTTTGGATGAATGATAGACGAGTGTACTAAGATTACAATGAATTGTGCTAAGTGTGTGTGAGTTTCTCTATGATCAGCAGAGTGTTCGTGTGTTTCAGGTGTTAATAATGTGTCCTATACTCGTCGATCATTCCCATATTTATAGTACATGAAAGTAAACAAAAGATCTCATGTAATCCGCTAGTTAGTTAAGTTCTTTGAAGGCTATTTGGTGACCGTTGTGGTTGTTTCACCTCGGGTAGACGTTTTTGCAACAGTTTCCATCTTCTTCGCCTGTTTTTAATGCTTGTCGATTACACCTTTGACTGCTTCTTCGAGCTTGGACCATGTCTTGCAAGTGTAACTCTTCCACCTTTAACTCTTTTGACCGAGTAATTATAATATAGACGTTGGAAAGCATTTTCGTGTCCATACTATAACTTAGTTGTACCTGCAATTATATCATATAAAGATAGTTCGTTAGTCCATCCTAAGGATGTGTACATGCTAAAATATAGTTACATCCTGCAGTCTGTTAGGTCCTTCAGCATCCTGAAGATGCTACATTGAGGATATGAGGTAAAATCATCCTGAGGATTTTCACCACCAACAGGTATTTGATGGAGAAAAAGGATGCAAAGCCACGATTAATCTGGTGGGTATTGTTGTTAGAAGAATTTGATCTAGAGATTCGAGACAAAAAGGGAAGTGAGAACGTAGTGGCAGATCACTTGTCTCGAATTCCGGTGGGAGAAGTTGATGATTTGGGTGAAATAAATGACCGGTTTCCCGATGAGCAATTATTGGTCGTGTCCACTTGTGTTGTACCGTGGTATGCTCATTACGTAAATTATTTAGCCACGGGTGCCATCCCGGATTATTAGACCAAGAAGAGAAGACAACAATTTATGGTCCAAGTCAAGCAACATATTTGGAATGAACCGGACCTTTTCAAGATTGGGCCCTATCAAGTCATTCAAAGGGGTGTGCCCGAAATGAAGGTTTTAGAGATCTTAACTCTTGCCAACTCACCTGCTTGTGGAGGACATTTTAGTGGGCATAAAACGGGTTACCGAGTTCTTTCATGTGGGTTTTATTGGCCCACAATTTTCAAAGATGCATGTGAATTTGCCCGAAATTGTGTAAATAGTCAAAGAATGGGAAGCGTATCCAAGAGGGATGAGATGCCATTGCAACCAATCTTGGTTGTGGAAATATTTGATGTATGGGGCATTGACTTTATGGGTCCCTTCCCAAATTCTAATGGGTTCCTATACATCTTGGTGGCGGTTGATTATGTCTCGATGTGGATTGAAGCTATTGCAACAAGAACAAATGACCATTTGGTTGTTTGTAAATTTGTCCAATCTAACATCTTTGCCCGGTTTGGTATTCCAAGAGTTATCATAAGTGATGGTGGTTCACATTTCAAGAACTTTAGTTTTGGGAAACTATTAAAGCGGCATAGCGTGAATCACCGGATTGCTACACCTTACCATCTACAAACGAGTGGAGAAGTTGAAGTGTCCAACCGTCAAATTAAAAAATTCTCATGAAGACGGTTCGAACGTATAGGAAGGATTGGTCGAGTAAATTGGATGATGCGTTGTGGGCATACCGGACGGCCTATAAGACTCTAATTGGCACAACACCTTACCAGATGGTGTATGGGAAGGGTTGTCATTTGCCAATGGAGTTAGCTCATCGGGCACATTGGGCAAGTACAACGGTGAATGCGGATTATGATGAAGCGGGAAAGATGAGCAAGTTGCAATTGAGAGAGATAGAAGAAATTAGAGACGAAGCGTATGAATGTGCATCGGCGTACAAAGACAAACTTAAAAAGGTCCATGATGCAAAGTTGAGAAAGAAGACCTTTGAAGTGGGTCAAAAAGTATGGTTGTACAACTCGCGGTTGAAGATGTTTGCGGGCAAGTTGAAAAGCAAGTGGATGGGCCCGTATGTTGTTAGGCGAGTTGGGAAGTTTGGTGATGCGGATATCCAAGATGAGCAAACCAATAAGCAACAAACGGTGAATGGACATCATAACAACATACGGATTATGATGAAGCGGGAAAGATGAGCAAGTTGCAATTGAGAGAGATAGAAGAAATTAGAGACGAAGCGTATGAATGTGCATCGGCGTACAAAGACAAACTTAAAAAGGTCCATGATGCAAAGTTGAGAAAGAAGACCTTTGAAGTGGGTCAAAAAGTATGGTTGTACAACTCGCGGTTGAAGATGTTTGCGGGCAAGTTGAAAAGCAAGTGGATGGGCCCGTATGTTGTTAGGCGAGTTGGGAAGTTTGGTGATGCGGATATCCAAGATGAGCAAACCAATAAGCAACAAACGGTGAATGGACATCGACTAAAGCCATACTTGGAAGGAAACGATATCAACAACTTGGAGCTTGACAAAGCGGGCTACATATTACGCCAGATAGATGACGAACAACCATGAGAGGCCCAGGTTTGGTAGTGTACATAGTTAGCTTTTTGTTTATTTTGTTTGTTTTGTTCATTTGCACAATTACCGTTTTTCGTTTGAAACCCGTGTTTGAAGCAAGTGTGGGAACGTTCGGGTCACGAATAGTTCTAGCATCGTGTTGAGGACAACATGGGATTTTCGAGGGGGTAGGGTAATTTCTATATTTTTGAAATTTCCATATTTTTGTTTAAACCTCCATGTTTTTATTAAAAAAAATCGAAGATTTTTTGCCCAATAACCACCGTATTTTACGGCCCCATCGTAATTTATGGTGGGCATGAAAAAAATTGTGAAGCGTACGGTGGGAAGCTACTGCCTTACGGTGAGAATTCTTGCCGAAAAGCCACCTTAGCTTACAGTGGCCCTTGAGAATGCAATTATCGGCCAGTCATCAGCGTGTATATAAAAAAATTCTTTTCCTAGCCCCACGTGATTAATCTCCTGGCCACTTATTTCCTTTCAAACTCTTCTTCCTCATATCCCTTTCTCATAACCGCACAACCCTTATACCTTCAATTCTTCATATCTTCTTCAATACTTAGCCAAATCGAGTGATTTTCGGGTCTATCTTGACTAGAATTTCATGAAATTTCTGATTTTAAGGAGAGATTTGCAAGAAAAGCACGTTTTTGTGATCGATTACCAAACCCTAAGTCCAAAAATTTTGGGGGTTTTTTAAGTTTTGTTTTTCTTGGATTCTAGCTTCATCAATCAAAGGTATGTGATATTATTTTGTTATTTTTGATTATGCATTGCGAAGATTAAGGTGATTGTTCTTATTTGTTCATACACACTTGCTTGTTCTTAGTTTTTATCATGTAAAATGGTTATTTGAGTATTATTATAGTAGTAGATGTAATATTGAGGTTCAAGTTGTGAACTTTTGGAAATCTTTACATTGTAGAGGCATCATGCCCAAATTGTTTTTGTAAAAAAATGAGAAAATGATATCATTAGAATCTACTACCATGGTAACAAGCAAGTGTAGGGATTTGTTAAGAAAATGGGGCTGATTTTGTTTATGTTTTTAGTTGTGTTGCTTGTTTTGTGATTTGTGTAGGAAGATGTTAAGGACTAGTGAACCATTGGGAGCTAGCTCGTCTTCAAGAGCCAAAGGCAAGCAGCCGGAAAAGCAATCAACAAGAAGGAAATATGTGGGATAAGATGATGATACGAATGAGGATGAAGAGATGGTACAATTAAACCCGGCTAACAAACCCAAATGGGAGTCAGGTCCATTGTATGAGCAATCGGAGGAATGGCAAGCAACATTGTTTCATTATCAAATGAAGGGGTTACAAAACAAAGCTGGTGCATTTCTTTGTGAAAGAGAGGTGAGAGAGGTTGAGTCCGGGCCGTTCAATGTGTTTGCTTGATTTCGAGCTTTGGGTTGGGAGGCGGCGCTGAAGTGTTATGATAAAGATAATAAAAATTTGTTTATGGATGAAATTGAAGAATGGATGGCTACCTTGTAATGTAATAGATATGATAAGCCTTCACAGATGAAGCTAACAGGTGAAGTGAATGGAGTTAAGGTGAAAATGTCCTTTGAGACATTGAGAAAGTTAGCAAAGTATGACAGTTTGCCCGTACGTGACTATATGATCCCGAGTTTGGATGATTTTCTGATCAAACCGGATAAACATCCGAGATGGAATGATATGTTATCGGCTTTATTCTTACCGGGTACTTACCGTGGGACTTTGCTTCGAAGAAATTTGAAGATTGAAGCAAAATTGCTACTAGCCATTTGCATTTTAAATGTTATTCCAAGAAGGGCTGACAAGCAAGAGGTGAGATATCCAGAGATACCCATTCTTTATGCATTGGTCAATGGGTCCCCACGCTTCCCAATTAGGTATTTGATTATGAACCATCTTTGGATGTGTCGGAACAAAGTGGGGAGGCTCATTATCCCGTATTGCAGGATTATCACGGGATTATTGAAGCAATTCAAGGCTATCACGTCGGAGGACAAAGGAAAAGTAAAAAGGCACAAGCCTTTTGAATTACAAAAGATGGGTATGGGATAGACGTATAGTCAGTCAGAGAGGTATCATAAGATAAAGTCGGAGCGGCAGAGGTGGAGAGCTTTGTAGGTGGATGCTAGAATGCTTTTACCGGGTGAACAGGATGATCCGGAGAGTGGGGATGAACCCCAAAGTGAGGAAGAGGATTATGAGGAGGAGCCTCATGGCGAGAATGTAGATGTGGGTCAAGGGGGCTCAAGTGGGGCATATGGTAGTTCATTCTATGATTATACGGAGCGTTCCTTTGAGCCGAATTGGGCATACGAGGGTAAGATGCAACAAGTTATTGAGAACCAACGTCCTCCATCTTCAATTTTTGATACTTGGTCAGGTTCGGATCGCACCATCTTTGACCATCAAAATATGATGAGTGCAAGTTTAGAGAGAGCTTTGAAGCAAAACTTTGACCGTCAAGAATCATGGAACCGAACACATGCCTACTCTCATGAATTAGAGAGCAACAATCGTTACATCGATGATCAAGCCCGGAGGATGAATGCGGATTGGGATGCGGGGCGGCCCGTGGTCGTGGATTATGTGTCTTTACCATCTTATGATGGTAGTGTTTCATATCCGGCCCCGCCGAGACAACAACAACAAGAACAAGAAGCGTCACAAGAAGCTGGAAGTAGTAGCGATGCGTTCGATTTCGGAGAATGGAATGACATGATGTCTTCCGTTTATGGGCCTTCTCAACCTCGCTACAACTAATCAGGTCGTTTTCTATCATGTATAGATGTAAATATTTTTTTTGGGTTTATTATGTGTTTGTTGGGTGGATGGGTGGTGCTTAGTGATGTTTGTTATGTTTGGGTTGTGCTAGTGATGGTGTGGTAATCTAAAATCTAAAATCTAAAAAAATATAAAATGAAAAATACCAAAAAGAAATTTGTGGTTTAAGTTGATGAACTTTGGATTAATGTTCAAGAATTTGAGCAATCAAATCCTCCCAAAACCATACATTGGGGACAATGTATCCCAAGTGTGGGTATGGGGGAAATTTTGAAGTTTTTAATTTTTTTTAAGTCAAGCTAAACTTTGTGAGAATTTTAACACCTTGGACTAACCCCAAGTGACACACCGGCAACCCTTAATACCCTTTTGTTCTTGGTGAGAGTTGAAGCCACATTTGTAGATAAATAATACCTTTCTTTGTTGAGAGTGGCAATGGGTGGGGGTGCATTAGAACTTGTGCTTGAATGCGCTTTGAGTCTTTAGTTGAACATGAGTGCAGAAAGGATAAGGGCATTTAGGTAGCCTCGTCTTGATGAGAGTGAGTGTGGGATTTGGGGGGTTGGACCTCATAAATTACATATATGAGCTTGGTAGCGAGAGGGGCGGGGGTTTGGACATTTAGTTGCCTATTTTGTGCTTAAAGCCTATTGTTTGTTTACCCCTTACCTAGTTCCCAAATATACACTTGACTTTACCCGGTCTTTTAGTCTTTTAGTGTTTTTAGTGTTAATAGTGATTTAGTAGTTTTGTTTTGTTTTGATGTTGCATTATGATGTTTTGTTAAATGTGTATGTGGTACGTTTATGTAGTACAGTTGTCGTAAAAAAATGATGAGAAAAAGAAGTGATGAAAAGAAGAAAAGAAAAAGAAAGAAGTGATTGAAGTGTGATTGTGGTGTATATAGTAGTTATGTTTCGTGTGTGTGTGTGTTCATTGTGTAATAAAAGACTGGGTAAAGTCCTTCGCTATTACATATATACTCCCTTCCCTACCTATTCACTTAGCCAAGTTACAACATTTAAAGTCCCTTTGATTTGCATTCATGTTTGGCATTTGTAAGAGGAGGACCGATTTAGGTACAAGCATATAGTTGTGCAACCACCCGTTTGCCTTATGTGTGACTAGCTCATAATTGCTAGTGCTTACTTGTTACCGAGAGGAGAGACATAGTGAGGGGTGTGTTGTCTTGGGTGTTAAGAATGGGTTAGTAAAAGGATAACATATTAATGCTTGATTTATTAAGATTGCTTGTATGTTGAAAATGGTTTTTGATGGGTTGCTTGGGACAAGCAATGGTTAAGTGTGGGGATGTGAAGGGTGGTTCAAAGAACAACCCTTTATGATGTTAAAACATGTTTTAATCCCGCATTTGATTGTGTAATTACTTTGAATTAGATGACTACTGTTGCTTTTGTTTCAGACATGTTATGGAGCTTAAAATAGAAAACGCAGCTTTGGATGGACCGGAGCGGGATGGAATAAGGAAGGATGGAAAGAAAGAACAAAAGAGAGATTTTAGGAGTCCACCGTATCTTACGGTGGGACCATAATTTACGGTGGCCCCGAGCACTTTTTCCCACCATTTGGCAGTATAACCCCACCGTACCACTTTCAAGGCCACCGTAACTTACGGTGGCTACCGTAAGTTACGGTGGAGTCTGCGAGATTTGTGTAACTACACCATTTAAACTGTTTTCAGGAGTCTTTTCACATAACTTTTGATTTGAGACGTTACTCTACACCATTGGGGCGATTTTTAGCTTTGGAAATAATTGGGAAACAATTTCTAACACTCTAATTTGGTATTTGATTCGTATGAACTTTTTCTTTGATGTTATGATGATTCACCAAACGATGTCCGGCTAAACTTGTGGTGATCATCTTAGGTGAAGGTTTCTTTAAAACTCTTGTGTGTTTTTCCTTTAATTTCTAGAATGATAACTTGGTTTGATTACTTTGTTATTATGATGTTTGAATATTTGATTGTAGCATATTAATAAATGTTTCAATTTCCATTCTAATCGTACGTTCTTGATCTTGTTAACAATTGAGATATCACGGGAAGGATTGGGGTTGGATAATTGATTGATTGATCATCGGGAAACAACCTCGCGTTGATATAATCCGAGTACTTTGTTCCCTTTTATCACCACAAATGTTTATGCATGAGTTATGTCTATGTAACTCTTTATAGTGGAATTTTGCACAATTGTTAAAGGAAATCGAAACCTAGGATGATTATTGTTCTCATAATCTGAAGTAAAAATTAAATCTTGATTAAGTAATTAGTTGTTAATTTAGTTTTAAAGTCGAACAATCCAAACTATTGATCTTTAATTTCTGCATATCAGATTAATTGTAGTTAATATGCAAGACTATAAAATCAACACATTTTCCACAAACTCCCTGTGTTTGATACCTATTAACTACTAGTTATTAGTTGTAATTAGGATTAAGTTTGCGTGTACCACGACAGCACGTCATATAGTCCCCTAAAATGTAAACAAGTCTAAGTCCCTCAGAAAAAAAAAAGACTAGAGCTCTATTGTACCCTCCTTTAAGGTCCTTGACCTTAATCCTACGCCTTCATGAAGTCCTATCCTGGACCATGTCTTCAAAAAGGTTCAACTCTAATAAATCATGCCTAATCCGCTCATCCTAAGTCAATTTGGGCCTCCCTCTACCTCTCCTCCCCTCCACGGTAAGGGTTTCAACTACTCTTACTGGCTCTGATGTCCACCTCCGCTTCACATGCCCATACCATCTCAATCTACCTTCATGGATCTTATTTGACATACTAGTCACTCCTAAATTTTTCCTAAAGACCTCATTTCTTATCCGATCTAACATCGTGTGTCCTCACATCCACCTCAACATCCTCATCTCTGCCACCTCCATCTTGCGCGCTTGTGTCTTCTTGATGGCCAACATTTTGACCCATATAGCATAGCGGGTCTAACTACTACCCCATAAAATTTACCCTTTAGTTTAGCTGGGAATCTCCTGTCACATAGTACTCCACTGGTTGCTCTCCACTTACCCCAACCACTTTGAATGCGATAGGCTACGTCACCATCAATCTCACCATGATGTTGTACATATGATCCCAAATACTTGAACTTAGTCGCTTGCGAGCTCACTTGATCCTCATTGGTAATTTGGGTATCATCGCCACCTACACCACTGAAATCACAAGATAGATACTCAGTCTTAGACCGACTAATTTTAAGACCTTTGCCCTCAAACGCTTCTCGCCTGTCCTCTACCCTCACGTTAAGGCACTGTTCAGTCTCCGAAACTAGCACAATATCATCCACAAAAGCATGCACCATGGCACCGTCTCCTGAATCGACTTGGACAAATCATCAAGAACAACCGCAAAAAGAAACAGGCTCAATGCAGACCCTTGCTGAAGTCCTATCTTGATAGGGAATGAGTCGGTATGCCCTACAGGAGACCGAACACATGTATTTGTCCTATCATACATATCCCTAATTAAGTCTAGACTACACTCGATAGGTACTCTTGTCTATTGTGTGAGTTTTAGACTGTTAAGATGTAACACCCCGTCCCTCTCACCACCAATATTGTCCGCTTTGCCCCGATGGGTTGCCCATCCAAAGCTCACGGATTTGTTTTTGGTTGCCCAGTGGAGACTTCCCAGGAGGTCACCCATCCTAGAATTTCTCCCACCTGAGCACGCTTAACTGTGGAGTTCTCCTCTCATCCACTAAGATTAACCCCAAAACGCGTTGGTGATTTAAGAGGCAAGACATTACTTATGAACCAAGGATCTCTCCTGGCCACGGCTGATGTGGGATTTTCCTGGGGTGTCACATTCACCCCCCGTTAGAGTCTCATCGTCCCTGATGAGGCATGCACCCACCATCCCGAACGGCACAGGAGTGGCTCTGATACCATCTGTAACACCCCGCCCCTCTCACCACCAATATTGTCCGCTTTGCTCCGATGGGTTGCCCATCCAGAGCTCACGGATTTGTTTTGGTTGCCTAGTGGAGACTTCCCAGGAGGTCACCCATCCCAGAATTTCTCCCACCTGAGCACGCTTAACTGTGGAGTTCTCCTCTCATCCACTAACATTAAGGCCCAAAACGCGTTGGTGATTTAAGAGGCAAGACATTACTTACGAACCAAGGATCTCTCCTGGCCACGGCCGATGTGGGATTTTCCTGGGGTGTCACATAAGAAACTATCGTTTTATTTAGAACTCGGTAGCGTTTTGGTAAAACGCCACCCATCTTTGGCCTTAAGAACACCAAGTCTTGAAAGCTATTGAAGTGTCTATTGAAACTCACTTAAGCACACACACCAATCACCCATGTCAATGATTATTATAACATGTTTAGAACCATGGTTACATCAGAGTTGCCACGCCAACAGTTAATAATGATCATAACCTCAAACATCACTGTTTGAAATGGCAGCACAAAGGCCAACTAACATTAACTCGAAATAGGTAAAACAACAAGGCTCTTATATCTTTACTAAGTCATCTTCGTCAAACATAATATGATTTCGAACTTGAGACTCCCAAAAGAGACTCAAATCCATGGCTGCAGTTTATGTGTTTGTTTTTGGATTAAAACATCACAATTGCCACACCAATGGAATCCAACCACATGTCATCGCCAAAGACAATCGATAGCAACATTAACATCATTACACATTAGTAACATCCAAAATCTATATGCCAAATGTTCTCATGTGCCATGTGATGTTATTTGGACCTAGTAAAGGTGTCAAATTATAGTAAGAACCGAGAAATTCGAAATTTGACAAAACTTGTTAACTTGGTTAAAGCATATGATAGTAAACAAAGCCTAATAGCCTAACAAGGTTAATTATTTATGTTAACTAAGTTAGCAACATATCTAAACTAGGAGATCTAGTTTTGTCAAGTCCTTAGAACTAGGGGTTGGTGGAAAAACAAAAGGGGTTAGAGTCTGGAAGTGTGTTGATTGACACACACACACACCTCCAACACACACACTCACCTACAAACCCAAAACCTGCTGAAAATCCTTAAATTGAAAGAGAAATCATCAACCAAATAATGCATGTTAATGAAAACAAATCTCCATAGCAATATGATTATAAGGTATATGAAAATTCTTGGATTAATAATGATTCTTGTATGTGGGTTTTCTTGATTTTGAATCGTAAGGTGTGAAATTTCTTATAAGGAATGTAACCTAGGTTAGTAAGGTCTTATAGCTGAAAACTAACAAAAACAAGGATAAAACTAGTCAATTAATAGATTTTCTAAGAAACTATATGTTTGATTAAGTGGATTTTTACCAATATGTTTGTTTTGGTCAAAAATTACCTAGTAGAAATAATTTTGTATTCCAAATTAGTAAAAGTGAGGTAGAGTGCTAAATGTGTGAAATATGTTAAGAACTCAGTATGCCAAAGAAGTTAATAAGTGACAACTATGTTCAGGATGGCTTAGGTTTGCTTCGGGATGGACAGTTATATCCTCGGGATGGAACTATTTATAATGAACAAATAAAGCAAAAAAACACAAAGAACAACACTCAATCTACGAGGAAAGCCCTTGATCAGTTGTAGATTGCCGACATAAAACCTCGGGAGGAGACTAGGCTCTGCCTTGTTTGTTAATATTAATTTGGTAAAAAGATACAACTTTGGATGAGCAAATGGACAAGTGTACTAAGTTTACAATGATTGTGAGAGTGTTTCTGATCAACTAAGTGTATGTGTGCAGCTATAGTGTGTGTAATGTGTATGTCAGTGTCCTATACTCGTCCAATACTCCCATTTATATAGTACAAGGAGTAAATAAGAGATCCCACAAAATCCGCTAATTAGTTATGTTTTTTGATGGCTTCAAGTGACCGTTATAGCTGTTTCAGCTGAATATGACCGTTGTAGCAGCGGTTTCAACTGAATATAGTTGTTGGTTAACTATTTCCATGTTTCTCTCCTTCCATTAATGCTTGTCGGTTACAAGTTTAACCTCTTCTTTGGTGGTGGACTTGTTCTACACGCATAGGTCTTCAATGATCAGCTCCTTTGTCTTTAAATGAGTCAATATAGCTGTTAGGGAGGAGTTACAAGCCTTAATATTGATTAAGTGTACCTGCAATAATGTCATAATAAGATAATTAGTTAGTCCATCCTCGGGATGCACAGAGGTGAGAACACTGTTACATCCTGAACCCTGCTTAGTCCTTTAGCATCCTGAGGATGTTACTCAGAGAATATGAGGTAAAATCATCCTGCATTCATATAAGAATAAGGTAGTTCGTTAGTCTATCCTCAGGATGCACATACGTCAGAATGCTATTACATCCTGAAGCCTGACCAGTCCTTCAGTATCCTGAGGATGCTACAAAAAATATAGGTTAGTGCTATCCTGAAGATTTCACCCACAACAATTGTCCCCAAAAATATGTTACCGTAAATATCTTAACGGTTATAATATTTTTAATTCTGATGCTTATCTTCTGAGGATGATTAGACATCTGATAGGATATCAACAATTATATTTTGGTCGATGATTTAGGGATGACCATTACACCTTATCACCTTTCACCGTCTATATCTAGACTTCAATCCATCCTTTATAATCACAACAGGATTATCAGAAAGGTTATTTCTTCTTTCTTCCCTGCTTTTCTCTGTTTTTGCCAATCTTCAAACTTTTTGTACAAAGAATTCTCAGGATGGGTAAAAAATCAACAAGGGCTGCAGGAAGTATAGGAGTCCATTAGGACTTTATACAATAAAACCTGTTACAAGATCCTGCAAATGAAGTATGTACATTCATAGACAAAGATATCCTTTATATGAATAACTCAGGGGTTTTCCCTGAATTAACTATGTTCCGACCATATGACCAGAATGCGAAGTCTGATTTTGCATCCTTTATATGGATCTGCTTCCTGTACCTGCCTTCCCACCTGGGTTTAAGATATCCATTCTCCTGTTCATCAAAGAGTTCTTTGATATAACTAGGATGGCCTATGCCCAGGCTATGCCTGAGGTTTGGAGGATCCTGATGGTCTGTAATGAGATCACCGAGAATCATGGTATCAATCTTCATTTTGGTGACCTGTCTTACCTGTATAAGTTGAAAACTCATGGTTCCAACCGTTACGTTCTTCATCTTACAAAGATCCTTATTTCCTGCATAATGTCATTAAGTTTGAGAGGTCTTGGAAATCAAAGTTCTTTTTTGCGAAGAGTGATTCCATTCTTTTTGGGGATGATATCCCCATGTCATGGTTAAAAAGTGGTAAAGATTATTCAGTAAGTTTAATGAAAATTTTGTAATGGTATCCTGAGGATATCACTAATACTCTGAAAATTTTGTGTGACAAGTGCTTAACTTGCCAAACTTGCTCCTCCCCTGACTGATTTCCAAAGCTGTTTTAGACTTGCCTGTCTCAGCTAGAACCTTTGAAGTAGAAGAGAGCTACATTACTAGTCGAGCCACGGAGATGTCTGGTAAGTATTACCTGTTATATCCTGAGTATGTTTTTGTCTTGTTATGTGTACCTGTCTAAACCTGTATTTCTTTACTATTTTCAGCAAAGAAATTCACCTTTTTCGACCTTGATGATATTGACAGTCAGGATATCAAGACAGCCAAGATCACTTCACCATCCAGCTCCAAGATGACTAGCTCTCCTCCTCTACTAAGTCAAGGGCACCTGCATCCTCTTAAGAAGAGGAAGACTGCTAATGCCTCTCCCTCAACCTGAGAGACTACTCCTTTGAGGATGTCTTGGGCAAGATTTCCCAGTTCACTCTTCAAGTATGATGCTATCCTGAAAATGGCATAACATATTTATTCAAATATTTAAAGATAAAATACTTACCTATTCTTTGTCTCTTGTAGGGACATGAAACCCTGCCGAAGTCCCTGGATGAAGTAGCCAAGGAGATGAATGACACCAGGGCCAGCCTGGAAGATATGAAGAAGATTGCTTAAGAAAAGAGCAAACATCTTGAGAAAGAGCTGGGCAAGGTGAAGAATGAGTTGAAACTGGTGAAATGTGAGCAGGTCAAGGCTTTGCTGGGGCATGGAAATGAGATGGAGGAGTATAGGCAAAGGCTCATGACATCTGTCATGATTTCTGTTCTCCAGGCTAGGGTGAGGATTGCATCGCGGGCTAAGGATCCTGAGGATGCACCCAAGGAGCTTGAGGATGCAGAGGTGAAGGAAGCTGAAGCTAAGGTGGCTGAGGTGGTGAAGGATATAATGACTAGGCTGGAACCCACTTTTTTAGAATATTTGTGGTAGTTTGTGGTTGAACAAAAACAATTTACTTTTTTATGCTTGTATAGATAATGAAAGAGTTGGGGTGGAGGGATCTTGGTTTCAAGACGAAGCCCCAAATCTTATATTTGACCCGGACCATAGATGTTGACCCCTGGTGGATGGGTATTGTTTTAGGATGAAGTCAGCGGTTGACATCAAATTTTCGCTATAATAAATAATATGGTAACTGCTTTTGACGCTACATCCTTGTGTTCCTTTTTTGATTCTTTTGATATCCTGCAAACATCAACAAATGTCAAGTATAAAGGAATAATACCTTCGTCCAATTTGATAAATGGTCTTCGAAGTATTCTGATGACATCTTGAAGATGTCCCCAGTCTTTGTTACATCCTTAGGATCATTCTCATCATTCTGAGGATGTCCCCAGTGTAATATCTTCAATATAGACCTTATAATCTTTCATAAGAAAGACTCATGTTTTGATAATCCTGCAAAGGAAGACTTTGTTATTATCATGGCGACAAGGCCTTTGGTTTAATTGGGATCAAAACCCTTTTTGAAATAATCCTGGTGGCAAGATCAATATGTAACAACTTGAGAATAACTAGCGACAAGGCCTTTAGTAATAACTGGCGACAAGGCCCGTAGGACTAACTGGCGACAAGGCTCGAAGAGACGTTGAAAAACGTCTAACCATTTGAGACATTGAAAAATGTCTAAACCTTAAGAGCTCCATCGTATACCTCAAAGATAATGAAATTGTCAGCCACTTCTACATGGACTGGTCCCACCATCCCGAGAATATACATGGGCATCGTGCGCTCTAGGCGAGGGTTGCTATCCCAATGTGAAAGGTGAAAACCTTTAAACCTTAGGAAGGTGTCGGACACCTTAACGGAGGAGAGGGTGGCCAGCCCCCTAGTCTTCTTAGCATTCCATCTTCAGGATGATACTGCAAAATTCTCAGGATGGACTATTTCTAGACCATGTTTAGTAAAAATATAAATAATTGAAATAGGCTAAGAATAAGTACTTACATATGGAGATGATTCATCTCTGTCAGCATTCCCCTTCATCTTACCAGTAATCCGAACCATGGATTTTCTTCCAGAGAGATCAGTCTCATGAGTCTTCATATATGATAGCATTTTAAGTGAATTGCATTCCAGGATCTTGGTAGAATTTCGTCTTCCATAGTCATAATCGATCAAGTAGGGTGTTTCCTACCTATTAGGAGCTAACTTCCCATTACTTGGCTTGGTGGTATTTTGGAAGAATTTTCTTAATACCAAATCTCCCACCTGGAATCTTCTTATCCTTATATTCTAGTTGTAGGTTTTAGTTATCCTTTGTTGATAAGGTTCCATCCTTGATCTGGCTGAATCCCTAACTTCATCCACTTGAAGCAATACTTCTGAATTAGTAGTTGCATCCTGAAGCTATCTTCTTGCTGCAGGCATTACCATCTTGGTTGGGAGCATGGCTTCTATTCTAAAGACCAAGGAGAAAGGTGTTTGGCCAGTTGCATTCTTGAAAGTGGTTTTCTTCTGCCCATTTTCCTTTCTTTTCTCCAAGCATCTTCTTCAAGTTGTTGATGATGATCTTATTAGAGGATTCTGCTTGTCCATTAGCTTGAGGATGGACAGGTGTTGATGTTATCATTTTGATTCCGAGCAGTTAGAGCAATGTTATCCTTAGGATGTACAGTGCTATCTTCAGGATGCAAAGTGTTATCCTCAGGATGCGGTTCTACAGTCGATGACTTCAGGATGCAGTTCTAAATTTTCCAAGGCATCAGCTTCAGCATTTTCTTCCCTAGGTACCTGTGTTAGTGTAAATTCTGCAAAACAAGATGTTAATTTCTTGACTATTTCAAGATATTCAACTAATTTTTTACCTTTGACTGCATAAGATCCGTTAAAATGGTTAGTAATTAACAAGGAATCAACCAACACTTCTAAATTTGAAACATGCATATCCTTAGCAAGTTGTAAGCCAGGAATTAGAGCTTCATATTCAGCTTCATTATTGGTTGTTTGAAATGCACATCTAATCGCATGGGGTATTTTGTCCCCTTGTGGCTATTTTAATTAGTAGTAATCCTAACCCTGTGCCTCTTATATTTGAAGCACCATCAGTATATAAAACCCATTTTCCCAAGCTTTTACTTACTTGTTTATACTTCTTTTTCAACTTCACTTAGGATGTCACTACTGAAATCAGCCACAAAATCTGCTAGAGCCTGAGATTTGATTGCATTTCTAGGCTCGTATACTAAGTTAAAGGCACTTAATTTCACTGACCACTTAACCATTCTACCTGACATTTCTGGTTTTTTAAGCACATTTTTAATGGGATAGTTAGTTTGTACATGTATCTTATGTGTTTCAAATTAATGCCTTAACTTAGTGGAAGCTATTATCAAAGCTAAAACAATTTTTTTCGAGATGAGAATACGTGGTCTCAGCATCTAGTAGAGTTTTACTTACATAGTAGACAGGATGATGTTCCCCCTCGAAGTCTCTTACCAATACTGCACTTATAGCATTCCCAGAAACTGCAAGATATAGCTTCAGTGGTTCTCCATCCTCAGGCTTCATCAGGAGTGGAGCTGCTGCTAGATATTCCTTCAGCTTCTTCAATGCTTCCTCGTGTTTCTGTCCCCGGTCTTTTCTTTGAACATCATGTTGACCAACCTTTGTTATGTTGCTCCTGTATTAAAAACGAAATTAGAGATTGTTCAATATAGTTAGGAATGTTCTTACCGATCTGCATAGTGATATCCTTGTTGTTTTCATCGAGGCAGACTGATTTGACGTCTTGGTCAGAATGTGCTTTGATATCCTGAGGATGGCACTATGCATCTTGCTTTAACTGCTATGCTTGTTTCGATTGGGATGAAACCTTCATTGATGTTGTGTAGCAATCCTTTGCTTCTTGCTGGTCACTGTTGACTTTGATGACTCCCCATGGAGTTGGTAGCTTTACACATTGGTGATATGTTGATGGAACTGCTTTCATGTCATGTATCCAAGGTCTCCCTAGGATAACGTTGTAACTGGATATTGAATCTATCACACAGAATCTTTGGATAGAGTTCATTCCCTTGACATACACAGGTAGTTTAATATCACCAACGGTGCTCTTGGTCTCTCCATTGAAGCCAACTAAGACAGATGATCTAGCCACTATCTCGGTCTCAGGAATGTTCATCCTTTTGAAGGCTTCTAGCTGTATTATGTTAACTGAACTCCCTCCATCTATTAATATCCTACGAACAAAATGGTTAGCAATATATAAAGTAATGACCAAACCATCATGGTGAGGCTCTAGAACATTTTCTCGATCCTCTTCTTCAAAGCTAATCACTTTTGCATTCGTCAGGATGGTAGTCTTTGTGGGTCTTTCTCCTTTTTCTGATTTCATTTCTCTTGCATGCCTTTTGGCTGCTTAGTAGGATGTCCCGAAAATATCTGATCCTCCTGAAATAAAATTAATAATGCCAGCATCTTTGGGTGGAGATGCTACCCTTTCTGGGATGCCATTGCTATCCTGAATCTTTGACTTCTTTCTGCCCAGCAGATCCTTAAGATGGCCCTTGCTTAGGAGATATGCTATTTCTTTTCTCAAAGCAATGCAATCTTCAGTAACGTGTCCAAAATCTTCGTGGAAAGCACACCATTTGGATTTGTCCTTCCATCCTGACTTGTTATCTTTCCTTGGCCATCTTGCTTTGTCTCCAAGATCCTTCATAGCATACATTAAACCTGTTACATCCAAAGAAAAACAATAGTCTGAAAGTTTAGGGCAATCCTCTTCATCGTCATCCTCAACCACATTGACCTTTTTATTATCAGGTGTAGCATATGGTTCATGTTTGTAAGGTTCGTATGTGGAAGTGGACTTCCGATTAGGATTGTTGTATCTTTAGGATGTCTCTATCCTCTCCTTTATCTTCTTGTCATTTCAAGACGGATGAATCTTAAAGCTCTATTCCGAACTTCATCGAGATTCCTACAAGGGTTCATCACCAATTCTTTATAGAGAGGCGAATCCTTCTATAGTCCCATCTTGAAGGCTTGCACTGTTGTTGTGACATCTAGGTTTGGGATGTCAAGTGCTTCTATTCCAAACTTTGTGATATATTCCCTTAATGATTCTCCCTGTGGCTGTGTCACCCTGTACAAATCACTTGTCAAACCTTCAAATGTTTGAATGCAAGAAAACTGATTATTAAACTTGTTAATCAAATGTGCAAAAGAAGTAATTGAATAGGGAGGAACACTTAGTAGCCATTTTTAAGGCTGCACCAGTGAGAGTAGAACCAAATCCTTTGCATAAGCATGCTTCTTTCAAGTTTGCTGGAACGGGGTTTATTTCGATCATTTCCCTATATTGTGCTACATGCTCTTCATGATCAGTAGATCCATCATAAAGCTGCATGCTTGGAGTCTGGAATCTCTTTGGAATCTCAGCATCACATATTGGAGGTGCAAAGCGAGACACCCTGTGACATGCTGAAGATACCTCAGGGATGGGCTGCATTATCCCTGGCACATTAGACACCATATCCTTGATTTTCTGAAGCTCTCTTGCCAACTGTGGACTTATACCTGTATCCTGCAAAGAAGCAACATCGTTAGTAGCAAAAGTACTGGAACTTAAATTGTTACCATTGTTGTATCCTCGGGATGGTTCGGTGGTATATCCTCGAGATGGCTCCATAGCATATCCTCGAGATGGCTCGACAGTGTATCCTGCATCTCTAGTCGTAGCCATCCTAGGTGCTGAAACAGTTTCTGGTGCAGAGAATCCAGTGCTCATGGGGATGAAATCTCCTTGATGAATGCCCCCATAGATGCCAGAATTGAAATCCAACACTCTAGGCTGCAATGGTGTCCCCATGTCTTCAGCTGGTCTCTTTGAGGATGTTTTGAGAGATTGAATTTCTCTCATTAGCATCTGGTTGGTATCCTGTTGTTGCTTTATTTGATCCTTCACCATTGCAAACATGGAAAGGAGCTCATCATTTGACACGAAAACAGGAGGAGTGGATCCAGATGTTGCTATCCCAGATCTAGCAGTATTAGGAGCAATAATCCTCGTAATTTGTGCATAACTCTTGGGAAAGGTAGGAGGAGGTGGTAGAGTCACTTTTTTGGCAGAGGTTGTGGATGGTGTGGAAGAAGACACAGATTTCTGGGAGGAAGACATAGTTGTCAAGATTTGTAAAATGAGCAAATTGAGAAAAAGTTTTATCAAAGTTTTTTTTTTTGTTAAAATAGCACCACTTGCCCCACGGTGGGCGCCAAATTGTTTTGGTCAAATATTACCTAGTAGAAATAATTTTGTATTCCAAATTAGTAAAAGTGAGGTAGAGTGCTAAATGCATGAAATATGTTAAGAACTCAGTTGTATTCTGAAAATAGTGTATCAGGATGCTAAAGAAGTTAATAAGTGACAACTATGCTCGGGATGGCTTAGGTTTGCTTCGGGATGGACAGTTATATCCTCGGGATGGAACTGTTTATAATGAACAAATAAAGAAACAAAACACAAAGAACAACACTCGATCTACGAGGAAAGTCCTTGATCAGTTGTAGATTGCCGGAATAAAACCTTGGGAGGAGACTAGGCCCCTGCCTTGTTTGTTAATATTAATTTGGTAAAAAGATACAACTTTGGATGAGCAAATGGACAAGTGTACTAAGTTTACAATGATTGTGAGAGTGTTTCTGATCAACTAAGTGTATGTGTGCAGCTATAGTGTGTGTAATGTGTATGTCAGTGTCCTATACTCGTCCAATACTCCCATTTATATAGTACAAGAAGTAAATAAGAGATCCCACAAAATTCGCTAATTAGTTATGTTTTTTGATGGCTTCAAGTGACCGTTATAGCTGTTTCAGCTGAATATGACCGTTGTAGCAGCTGTTTCAACTGAATATAGTTGTTGGTTAACTGTTTCCATGTTTCTCTCCTTCCATTAATGCTTGTCGGTTACAAGTTTGACCTCTTCTTTGGTGGTGGACTTGTTCTACACGCATAGGTCTTCAATGATCAGCTCCTTTGTCTTTAAATGAGTCAATATAGCTGTTAGGGAGGAGTTACAAGCCTTAATATTGATTAAGTGTACCTGCAATAATGTCATAATAAGATAATTAGTTAGTCCATCCTCGGGATGCACAGAGGTGAGAACACTGTTACATCCTGAACCCTGCTTAGTCCTTTAGCATCCTGAGGATGTTACTCAGAGAATATGAGGTAAAATCATCCTGCATTCATATAAGAATAAGATAGTTCGTTAGTCTATCCTCAGGATGCACATACGTCAGAATGCTATTACATCCTGAAGCTTGACCAGTCCTTCAGTATCCTGAGGATGCTACAAAAAGTATAGGTTAGTGCTATCCTGAAGATTTCACCCACAACAATTGTCCCCAAAAATATGTTACCGTAAATATCTTAACGGTTATAATATTTTTAATTCTGATGCTTATCTTCTGAGGATGATTAGACATCTGATAGGATATCAACAATTATATTTTGGTTGATGATTTAGGGATGACCATTACACCTTATCACCTTTCACCGTCTATATCTAGACTTCAATCCATCCTCCCCGTCTTTTGACAACACAATATACAAAACCATAAATGGTTTATTAAAAACTATCAAAGATCCCCCACTATATAACCCAGACCCCTTATTTCACCCACCCATTTGTCCTAACCATCTGCTCACACACACACACACATACACACACTATTTCACCCAAACCCCTTATAAATCTATTTATTTAAGTTTGGACTAGAATTTCTATTAAACAATAAATATTATTCATCGTTGCTTTCGTTGTGCAAGTTTGACATCAATCTGTATTTCATCCAGACCCCCTAGTCAAGGTGTTACAAATAGGTATCAAAGCAACGATTATAACAAAACAGGATATCTTAATATATCCTATACCAAACCAGGAAAACTTTGAGAACTTAGCGTTTAAGACTCTAAGACTACCTAGCTTGGAATGCCTTGAAAATATATAAGAACACCTAGAGTAATAGCAGAATAAGCCGAAGCCTGAGTACCTGAACACATTAGGATTATTACATGGACTTGAACCTGATTTGACCAGTATGCAAGATTAATATGGTACTTGAATAATGAATACAACAGAGTAATGGCAGAATAAGCCGAAACGTGAGTACCTCAACACATTAGGATAATTACAGGGACTTGAACCCGATTTAACCCGTATACAAGCTTAGTTTTGTACTTGAATAATGAATACAACAGAGATTACTAGAATAATTTTGTGAGGTAAATTGACGATCACACTTGACGTCATGTAATTCTGAATTTAAAAGCACGTAAAAGTTCTAAGAAATTCGAGGTGTCTCCGAGATCTAAAGTGTCAACCAAGACTTATGTGAGAAAATGGACTACCTTAGAGTCATAAACAAATGCGTGACATACTTATGTAACCATAGTGAAGGATTTGAACTAAGTATACTTTGTACAACTTGGCGTGTTATGATAATATATACATATATATACACCCCCGACTGTTGTAAGCTTAAATTTTTAACTTATATATATAGATATATATATATCCTCATGACTATAGTAGTACGTATATATGCGTATTATGATTATTAGTGAAGAGTACTATGTTCGACTAACTTTCCATGAGTAAGATGTGAGCTAACCATGAGAACCAAGTACCTCACCAAAACTTGGCTCTGCAATTTGAAAGAACCCAAAATACCAAGGTAAGATTCAATCAACCTAGCGAATGCATAATCCGATAAGTTTAGTCTTCCAACCAAATAGTTATTGTTGATCGTACGGTTCGTGCGTATGTATAGGTTGAAATTTTGCGTTACCAATTAGACCAGAGATAAGAGACTAAATTAATGATTACTAGGTTCCTTCATTCGGATTTGATTTATATCGGTTTCAATAAATGTAAGTCAAGAATATGATTTATATCGGTTTCAATGAATTTAGTGAAGAATAGAGTCTTGGATTCGTAATCGCCTGACAGGTTTTAAAGTCGATTTCAGAATATCAACCAGAAAGGCGGCGACTTAGGTTCAATAATCTGTTAACCACTATGACTATAAAACCATCGCTAACTAAAGGGATTAGGATTAAAAGCCACTTGAGGTATTCTTAAGGTTTGATACATGTTCCGTTACTTTAATACCCCATGTTGTCTTTAGCTTAGTGTCAGAATCTTCAGATTAGTTACGTAACCTCTGTATGAAACATATTAGAATCGTATACATCGATCCTAACGGGGGGAGCAGAAGCATTCTTAAAAATAATCATAAGGAATAATTAACAAGAACCAAAGAATGCGATCAAAGTTTAGTAGGGAAAACTCAACATAGATGTCAATTTGACCTCACGAGGAGACAAGATCTAGGACGCCAAAAGAGAAGTCATGTGCCCTTGATATAGGTAAAGATCAACATAGTGAGTTTGGATGTCTAACTTTTTCATGATTTTTGACAATTTGTTGCCATATCCTACACCATGTACCATATAAAATTTTGAAGGCTTAAGAATTCGACAAGTTGCTGATGATATAGATAAAATTAACCACGGTAGTAGGCATAAAAGTTTGCAAGAGTGACAAAAAGCCCTTAGAACATAGTCTTATATAAGACCCCCATTTTGGAAGTTAACCTACACTAAAACATAGTTCTTAAGAATGAATAGCTATCGGAGTACACATGTTGGAATTCTCAACCATTTTGGAAGTTAACCTACAATCATGACACCGCTTTTTCTTTTTGCACAATCCTCACATTTTCCATCATTTCTGATGTGAAATTCTATCGGGGTTTTGGGGAGATTTCTGGTACGTTTTTGAGGTATCAAAGGTGTAGTGGGTTAGCTGAGGTACACCCTATATATAAACACCAATGATGCATTGAACATGAGACTGGAAATTAAATCGAGAACAAACCCTAGTCTGTCATTCGTATCAAACTCGAACCATAAACATTATGTTTGATCTTAACCCTTATCTGATGATAAGCTTTGTGAAATCCATACCATCAAATTGATCCAGATGGACCCTAACAAATTTTAACTATTGTGTTGGTACCCAAATCTTGATAATGAAAGTTGTCCATGTAAACTCAGTGGAGATAGATAAGTATGCTCTAACAAGAAGAGTAAATACAATCACAGAAAACACTATATAAGATGTTACGTAGAAACCCTGAAAATGAAGTATAGGGTTTAGTGTGAAAACACAAAAATTACAACACGGTTTGTGAAAACAATATGTGACAAATGAACATGTAGACCAGAACACCGAATCTGAGTATAGAATACACTGGATGTTTAATGATAGACAACCTGAAGTAATTCCGAGGACGGAATTCCATTAACGGGAGGAGAATGTCACACCCCGGGTTTTAGGCTCAAAAATTTTTCACGACTCAAAAGAAAATAACAAGGAACTAATTAAGAATAAGAAGAAATATATAAATATGAAACCAAAACCGAAAGTATTTTATAATTATTCAGGAAAAATAAAAGTCAATATGCGACACAATACCGAAATGATATCCAATAACGAATCCACCCGACCCCATATGATTAGTCACTAGGGGAGGACACCTCCCCATCTTTTTACAACACAATATACAAAACCATAAATGATTTTGTAAAAACCATTAAAGATGCCCCACTATATAACCCAAACCCCTTATTTCACCACCCATTTGTCCTAACCATCTGCTCACACACACACACTCGGTGGAGAGAGAAGAAACAACAGATATATATATATATATATATATATAGAGAGAGAGAGAGAAAGAAGATCCGAAGGAGGAGTTCCAACCACTGTCCTCGACGGCACTCACGACAGCAATCACCCTCATCTCTCTCTCTCTCTCTCTTTCTCTCCCGTTTTTTGCTCACCCTCTCTCTCTCTCTCTCTCTCTACATTCTTTCTATGATCTCTCATATCTATCTTGCTCTTCTCCCTTGCTTTCTCAAGATGAATCCACTTGATGAACATTTTCTTGCGTGCTTCCACTTCACTCAGCCACTTCTGCCTCCAGAGATTATATAAATTATTTTTGGGAAGGCGGCTGACGAAAGAAAATTATGGTGTAGGATGGAGTGGAATCCACCCTTCTATGCACAATCAAAGAGTGCTCCCATGTGACGGGCCAAACGGTATGAAAGGTGTATTAACTGTGGGAATTGGGTACATGAAGGCATGTGTAGCAAAAACATAACTCACTAACAGTTTGAGTACACTATGCTGATCCAGGAGGGCACTATACGATACAAAGCCGAGCGCCGAATCAGGAACGGAAGCAATATCAACTATACTGTGAGGAATGAGATAACGATGATGAAGTACCATGGAATAAACACCAAACTCCTTGCGGAAATCGACGCTGAACAAGTCGCACTCCGCTACAGCCCTCCTCCACGGCTCGCTGCCTATCGACTATGAACATCAACCACGGTTTGGTAACTCATCCCCCTTTTGTACAGTTAAAAAATATTTCTTTTGCTTTATTAGTTTTACTACCCCTACATTATAACCCTTTTCAAAGTCCTCTTGATTGACCATAGTTATTGAATTTAGAGACGAGGACCTGCTTTGCATACGAGCCTATGACTTGTGTCGGTTTTGGTACGGACTTGAGTGTTAACCCCCAAAACTCACCAAAAAGATAAACCTGAGTGTTGAGTAAACATTGCGAGCAGGTATAGGTTCGAGCATAATCCAAGGGTTAAGTGGGCATGTCCTGCAATTTTTATTTTTCTTACATAAAATAAATAAGTGGATTGAGGATTTGCATATTGTTGTATGCCTTAGGTAGGTTTGATTGCTTGAGGAGAAGCAATTGTCTAAGTGTGGGGTATTGTGGTGTGCCATCATTTACACATATAAAACATGCATAATTAGTCTCATAATAGGGCAAAATTGGGCTTAAACTGATAATTAAAGCTACTTAACTGTTCCTATTTGAATTTTTTCAGGAAATTGGAGCTCCAACCCAAATAGAAATGATTTTCAGGTAAAATTAGTTAAACCCGAAGATTCCTAGAGATACGAGACCCGAAGCATGTTCCAAGGATGTGTAAAGACCTTGTCGGGGCATTAACGATGATAAAATTGCCCTGGGTTTGACCAAGCACACACATGCTTACTGGTACAAGGGCCCTGCGCACTAAAAGACAAATAAGCCAACTTGGGGAACAAGAAAACAAGGTTTCTCAACTGGTACGCTCATGCCTACTCATGAGCACGCCTGTGCACGACATCAAGTATAGACCAGACAGATCTTGCAGCAACAGAATGTATGTGGGGCAGGTGCACACTCTCAAACACCCTCGTGCTTGCCCTGGCAGCTCTATAAATAGCAAGCACAACTCAATATCTTGTGCCATCTTGGGATGCCTTCTAAGCTTCTAGAAGAGATCTTGTGGTCTTGTAGAAGGCGTTAGGGCCATCCTAACATCCATCCAAGGTTAGGATCCATCCTACCTTGGGTTTCTTGGCTGAGAACGGTACCATAGGAGTAGTGTACATGCAATAAACGTCGAGGGTCGTCAGGATCACATTTGAAGCATTGGATCAAGGAAGTTGAAGACTTATCTATGAGTTGGAAACATCCATGTTATTGTGTTCATTATCTATTATGGTTGTATCCATCTAGTATTCTCTGTACCTATTCGATTTGTTAGACTTTTATTTTATTAGTTGTTTATTTTAGTTATTTGGTGTGTTTATCTTCTTAACTAATTCTTGTTTGTTTATTTTTGTGACAGGTTCAATTAGTGGTTGACTTAACAAACCTTTAAAATCAACCTAAACAAAACTAATAAAATAAACTATCATGGAGTTCGTATGGCTTCTAGTAGTCCCGAGCTAAATCCAAGGAAAGGAAAATGGTAGACAGATCGTTTGGGTTTCTAATATCCAAAACGGGTTCTAAGCAATGGCTTCTGAAGTGGACCAGATTGGGTGACAAGTTTCTCATTCATACCAGAAGTGTGGGTGATTTTCTTGGCAAAGGGAGGATTCCCTATGGGTGGAACAGTGATCTTCGGATTGCACACCTTTAGGATTATTTTCCACCTTTGTTAAGGATTTCATTCACAAGTCTCGGGGGTTAAGGGTTGAACTTGTTGAGTCATTTAATCACTAAACCAAACTTATATTTATCTGATCAATAAATACTTAAGGTGTCACTTTTTAAAGATAAATAAAACAAAGATTATCTGATCGTTAGTACAATGCCGTTAACTTCTTAGAGGGTCCCCCGTCACACAAGCTGATGGCATGTGAGATCTTCTGGTATGGAAAGCAAGAGTTAAGAGAGGTGGAATAGATTCCCAGTCAGAATTAAGTTTCTACATTAATTTAAGAAGGTAAATTAGAGAACCCAATGCTTAAACGAGTGGCTTTGCGGTGATTTAGGAAGTGCCTAACAAGTGGGACCCAAGCATTCCAATAAGTTACATGACTTGCGTGCATTAGGTAACACCACACTTATCAACCAGGAGAAGACCGGCCTACGGGCCTGCAGTCCAGAGACACCTTTGTGGGGACTCGTACACTTTCGCTGTGCGTGACCCATAGAGTTGCCATAACGTCATCCATTGTTTATTTCTTTTCCCATCTCCTAATTCTGAAGGGACCGTTCAAAAGCCGTTCTCATCACCTATAATTAAATCTACTACTACTTTTAAAATAATTAGCCTACTTATTCGGAGGGTCCCCAAGACGTGCATGTTTTCAAAACCTACTATTTTTATCTTTTTATTTTAAAACCAAAACCTTTTCAAAAACTATTTTTCATTTAGAACCCCTCTGTTTTATTTTCTTTTTCAAAACCCGATTAACAAAAGTGATGAAAAGTTGAGTAGGGGAAAGTGTGTTCTCTCGAATACCATACTCGGTATTTACCCTAGAAACCTATACTATACACGTAAGGCTCTCTACCTATGTGTTGGTTTTAGTTTCTAAGTAAATATCGTTTACTTATAAATTTAAAACTTGTTAACGGTTTAGTAAAACTTCCTCTTTTTCCCAAAACCAAGGTTTTGAAATTGAAACATCAAGTTTTTGGCACCGGGAAAAATGATAACTTTTCTAATTACTAAAACCAAGCACATCAAGTTTTTGGCGCCGTTGCCTAGGAACATAGTTAATTTCTAAAGAAAGACTGAAGTCACTTAGTTAATCGGTTTATTTTCTTTTCCATACTCTTTTCCCATTATTTTTCTTTTTTATTTGTATTCATCTTTATTTTACGCTTTCATTTTTATTTTTGATAATTGCGGTTGTTTTAGTTTGTCATTGCATGTTTACTTTCGGATTGGACACCTTGGAGAATTCCCGTGAAGGAAGTCGAAACCACCAATTTTATCAACTTTCAGTTTGGAGGCTCTTTATTTTTGCTTTATTTTCGTTAGACAAAGGTTTTTCATGCCATGAATATCGACAGGTAAGTGTAGGAAAAGTGGAAAATAAGTCGGGGGAAAAATTTTCAACGATTTTAAAATTAAACTGTTTTCAGAACTTAAAAATGGGTTTTTAAATCAATTTAGAGAAATCCACCTAAAATTTTAAAACCATATCTTTAGAAACATTTAAAAATTGAAAAACGCAAAAAACCGGAAACTCTGGTGACAAGCACGCCCGTTCTCAATAATGAACACAACCGTGCTCGACGTGCAGACAGAATGGTTTATTTAAAGGGTCTTGACTTGTCAAACCCTCACTTCATCTTCCCCAAACCACTCGCACCCGTCGCTTACCCCCTTGAAACCCCCATTTTCCACCATATTTCTTCATTTCAGGCTCAAATCTTTAATCTAAGTTATGTATAATCACTCTTTAACAACTTTTATGTGTTGTTAGGTCCAAATATGTCTAGATTCTTGAGTTTTTGAGTAGCACCATTCCTTGAAGAAAAACATTAGATTTCTAGCCTTTTTAGCTCAAATATGAGTATGAAACTTTAGAAAAATGATTAGGGTAGTGCTACGAACATAATAGGGTAAAAATTTTTGCAAGAATTCTGACAGGTTTGAAACCCGTCACTTCAGACAGGTGCACGGCCATGCTCACCAATGAGCATGGTTGGGCCCATTTAGAAGACACTGTTTGAATTTCCCCGTTGACCGGTCAAAGCACGCCCATGCTCACCAGTGAGTACGCCGTGCTTGACCGGAGAAACCACCAGAACTTTTTATGTTTCAATTTTAAACCATTTTCGCAGTTTAAAAATATTTTTAGGGTGTTTTAGATAAAAACAAGTTTGAACAGTTAAAACAGTAATTAATCAGACCTACTGACTGAGCCACACGGCCGTGCACACCTCTGTGCACGGGCGTGCAACCACTCGTACCCAGAACTGTTAAATTTTCTGAATTTTATATTTTAAGAAACTGAACGAATTCTGTTGTATTTTACAGGAAAATGGCACCCCCGCAGAAAGAGGCAATAACGACGTTCACTATCACTTTCCTCGGGCTCCCACCATGTCCACCAATCGGGCGACTCGCCGCCCTTGCAGATGCCTCCTCACGAGATTGCAGAGGCCGATGGACCTATCCCCGATGAGGTCCACCCATGGTTGTACTTCAACCAGCATAGTGACGAGAGCAACGCTCACAGGCGTTTGCTTAAGATTATGCCCAGACAGATTGGTGACTATAGGCTCGTGGATTTCGAGTCGGTGGCCTCTGTAGGACTGTCTTCATGGTTCTATAATATACTCTCTCATCAGTGGATACAAATCACTAAGCATACTTATAGGGAGCATACCCTAGAGTTTGTATCCTTGTTTTCTTACAATCCACCTATAGGGTCAGAGGACAGGAATACCGAGCGATGTATCAGGTTTAGGATGGGTAAGGTGTGGTATAGGCTCACGCTTGCAGAGTTTGGGATTAGATTTGATTATATAAGCATAGGGAAATCTACTCACCGGTTTTCACTAGGAGCCTTTTTTACTGGTCACCCAGTATGCAGCCCACGGAATTTTGGGCACAGATCTCTGATGTTCCATATGACCCTAGGAAGCATAAGAGGTCTAGCTTCCAGGATCCACTACACATGTGGCTTCACATGGTCATTTCCAGCACTATTGGGGCATGAAAGGACAATACTCGGGAGTAAATGAGAAGGAGATTTTCTACTTTGCACATGCACTTGCTGAGTTCTTCACCCGTTGTTGGGGTACTACTACTGCGAGCCACATCTTTGGTGGACCTTATATTACACCCTTGGCCACTAGTTTGGGCTGACTTCCAAGCTTCTTTCAGAGATCATGGGTCTTGTGGGAGGCCTTAGGGCCTTCCTAACATCCCTCCAAGGTTAGGATCGATTCTTCCTTGGGTTTCTTGGCCGAGAATGGTACCATAGGAGTAGTGTACATGCAATAAACGTCGAGGGTCATGAGTACCACATTTAAAGCATCGAATCAAGGAAGTTGAAGGCTTGTCTATGTGTTAGAATCATCCATGTTCTTGTGTTGATTATCTATTATGACAGGTTAAGTTAGTGGTTAACTTAACAAACCTTTAAAATCAACCTAAACTTAACTAATAAAATAAACTATCATGGGGTTCGTACGGCTTCTGCTAGTCCCGAGCTAGATCAAAGGCAAGGAAATCGGTAGTGAGACAAATCCTTCGGGTTTCTGATATCGAAACTGGGTTCTAGGCAATGGCTTCTGAAGTGGACCAAATCCGGGTGACAAGTTTAGGGTTCATATATACCAGAAGTGGGATTGATTTTCTTGGCAAAGGGAGGATTCCCTACGAGTGCACCAATGATATTCGAATTGCACACCTTTAGGATTATGTTCCACATTTCTTAAGGATTTAATTCACAAGTCTCAGGGGTTAAGGGTTGAACTTGTTAAGTCATTAAATCACTAAACCAAACTTATATTTATCTTATCAATTAATACTTAAGTTGTCACTTTTTAAAGATAAAGAAAACAAGGACACTAAAACAAGCTGATGGCATGTGAGATCTTTTGGTACAGAAAACGAGAGTAGAGAGAGGTGGAAGGGACTCCCGGTCAGAGTTAAGCTTCTACATTAATTTAAGAAGGTGAATTAGAGAACCCAGTGCTTAAACGAGTGGCTTTGCGGTGGTTTGGGAAGTACCTAACAACTGGGACCCAAGCTTTCCAATAAGTTACATGACTCGTGTGCGTTAGGTAACACCACAGTTGTCAACCAGGAGAAGACCGGCCTACGAGCTAGCAGTCCAAAGACACCTCTATGGGGACTCGTACACTTCCTCTGTGCGTGACCTATAGAGTTTCTAGAACTTCATCCCTTGTTTATTATTTTTCCCATCTCCTAACTCTAAAGGTACCATTCAAAACCCGTTCTCCTCACCTATAATTAAATCTACTACTACTTTTAATATAATTAGCCTACTTATTCGGAGGGTCCCCGAGACGTGCATGTTTTCTAAACCTACTATTTTTATCTTTTTATTTTAAAACCAAAACCTTCTTAAAAACTATTTTTCTTTTAAAACCCCTCCATTTTATTTTCTTTATCAATACCTAATTAACAAAAGTGATGAAAGGTTGAGTAGGGGAAAGTGTGTTCTCTGGAATATGATGCTCAATATTTACCCTAGAAACCTATATACTATACACGTCAGATTCTCTGCCTATGTGTTGGTTTTAATTTCTAAGTAATTATCATTTACTTATAAATTTAAAACTTGTTAACGGTTTAGTAAAACTTCCACGTTTTCCCAAAACCAAGGTTTTGAAATTGAAACAAGTTTTTTGCACCGGGAAAATGATAACTTTTCTAAATACTAAAACCAGGCACATCACATACATATATGTAAATAAGAATTTGATTTGAATAAGTATAAGAACCAAATAAACAAATATATATGATTATAAGACTTGAATGTGTATAAACAAGATATTTATGGTATTGGTGAAAGGATAATATATAGTTTGACAAATGAATATATATATATATAGGCAAATAATATGACAATTGGATATTAATGACATCGAGAAAGTTGGCCGACATGATGCTAATAGCAATAACGAAACATAGACTTTGAGACATCGGACTTAAGATAAACCTTGCGGATATAAGACATAAGGCGCACTTGATGACTATATTTATATACTTGGAATTGTGGAATGTATGAATAATAATAATAAAGATATTGGACTTTAGGACAAATTGCTCAATACATGGTTTATCATGCGAGAGTTATGATGCCGAACAATGTATGTATAGGAAACATGACATTAAACTTGACGTATGGGACTACAGATTAAGAACTATATCTTATGATAATGGATAAGTTAAACCATAATCTGATAATTAAAATAAACTCACATAAACAACGGAAGGTCGTAGTCATCCATACGTGTAACCATAACGCTTGGTTACACGCGCTAATACTTGTAATCATGATAGGACTTGGCATGTAATGGATAGACAGGTTCGAGGCATTGGAAAGACATATCATTACGTAACATAATAGGTGAGTTCTATGTACTTTCCCTTTTTTGTGTTTTAACTGTTTTGGGGTAAACATATGCTTGTATGTCTTAACTGTTTTATGTGACAAGATACTAGCTGCCGGATTACACTGACACTCATTAAGCCAAGGGTAGTTGGGCCACTTAATATATGGGTAGTACTACTTGGGGAATCCCCCACACACAGTGGACTCGTGACTAGGGAACTAGGATACCCTTTACTAAGGTCTTCGGGCCATTATGGCATGTATTTTTCCATGGTGAATCTATAATGGCAGTAGATAGATTCCATGTTAGGTTTGAGGTGTCGCTTATACATCACCATGTGCTGAGTTGTGTGAACTTGTAAACTTTCTTTTGAAATGAAAAACTTGTTTTGGAACCACTTAACTACTTACACGAACTCACCAGCGTAATTGTTGACCCAAACTCTTTTTAAGCATGTGTTTAGGTACACTAGATAGATGCATGGTAACTGCGAGGTATATGTTTGCTAGTTTCGGATTAGAGATTAACATGTTAGAAGATTGTCGCTAAAAATGTTGCGGTTTAGAGCATCTAGAGATAAACATGATAGAGATTGGATCGACTAGTGGACTACACCTCATCAAGTTCTTCGACGACCGCCACGATTCGTCCCTGCATAGTTATAAATCTATTTATTTAAGTTGTGTAATTATATTCTTGGACTAGAATTTGTATTAAACACTAAATATTAGTCATCGTTGCTTCCGTTGTGCAAGTGTGACATCTATCTGTATTTCGTCCAGCCCCCCCCCCCCCCCCGACCCCCTCGGTCAGGGTGTTACACATTGGCTGCCAAATCATGGGTGATACCATGGTATGGGCTTATGAGTTTGGGAATTGGTGGGTTAGTTAGTCTAATTGTTGGACAAAGTAGATTAGAATTTATGCCTACCAAGTGTTTGATGAATTTCCTAATTGAAAAATCTAGATTGTTATATTTAAGCTTATGAAATCATTGGTGAGAATGCCATTAATGATAATTACGTGTTAAGTTGGATATGTTAACTAAAGAAGGAAAAACATAAGTGTATTAATAAACACTTGGGTTTCTTGTTTAGGCGGCTCAAGTGGAATCTCGGAAGCTAAAGGCGAACCCGACAATCGCCAAAAAGGAAAGTTATAAGGTACGCTTTGGTTCTCATACATTCTCATTATTGAATCCTTACTTATAGTTAAATGGTAGTGTTCATGAATTAGGGAATCATTAAATACGGAAATTAGAAATAGACATATAAGAGACTTGTACAACCGAAGCTTAAGTAGCCCTCGGGGTTATACAAGCTGATGTGTTGACTAAATAACTTAACATGGTCATGAACCATGGTAGCATTGGGAATCTACATGGCCATAATATAATGGTCATCATATTGAATACCCAAACGGGTCAAAATGGTAGCTCATGCTCAAGTAAGGGTAATAGGAGAATAAAACCAAGGTATAAGCGATCCCCGAGCAAATTGTAGAGCCCGAGGCATCCCTATATGAAAACAAGACCGAGTTATAAGCAATCCCCGAGCAGATTGTAGAGCCCGAGGCATTCATATCATACAATCGATCTTGACTATGTCTTGAACGATTGAAATCAACGCAATCCTTGACCATGTATTGGTTGGAAATCAAGAATCAGGACTTCGGTAATTAATGACTGAATTCTCAACATAATCCAAATTAGCCATTAAGACAACATGCAAATCCATACCAAATACCCTGCATGCCAAACCATATAAACAAAAAAATATATAAATTGGGACACTGCGATACATAGATCAATTATGCTCACCACAATCCAACGTTATACACAGCGATGAAAATTCATCAACGATTGTAGCAACAATACTGGTTGACGATGTTGTTCATGGCAGATCCGTGTATAGAAGTGTATAAGAAAACAAAACATTCTTAACTTTTATTATTAATAGATGTTTTGGTCAAAAATTATTTGATAAAAATAACTTTGTATTCCAAATTAGTAAAAGTGAGGTCGAGTGCTAAATGTGTTTGCAATGTATAAAAATCAGTTTTATCTTCAGGATAACAGTTTAAGGATGTCAAAGAAAATGTATTAGACAACTATGCTCAGGATAGCAAAGGAATCGATCATGATGGACAGTTATATCCTGAGGATGTAACTGTCTGATAGAATGATAAGACAAGCAAAGATAAATGAATGTAAATGTAATGTAACAAGAGAACAACACCCGATATATGAGGAAAGCCCTTGATCACTTGATGATCGCCGGCACAAAACCTCGGGAGGAGTCTAAGCCCCTGCCTTGTTTGTTAATACTAATAAGGTAAAAATGAATACAACTTTGGATGGGTGATGAACGAGTGACTAAGATTACAATGTTTGTGTTGTGTGTGTGTAGAGAGAGTATCAGGTTTTCTATATTAAGCAAGCAGGTATCAAGTGTCCTATACTCGTTTATCACCCCCCCCTCTATGTAGTTGCAAATGAATAAATAAAAGATCCCATGAAATCTGCCTCCTTTATTGTGCTCCTTGACTGTTTCAGGTGAGCTTTGAAGCAGTGTTAACCAACATAGACATTGGTATAATAGTTTCCATGATTTTCGCCTTCATTTATGTTGGGCGGTTACACCTTTGACCTATTCTTTAGCAAAGGAGTTTTTCACACGTATAGCTCTTCCATACTCAGATCTTTTGACTTGAATAAGACCATATAGCCGTTAGGGAAGAGTTACAAGTCTTAGTATTGTTTAATTGTACCTGCAATTACATAACATTAAGATAATTCGTTAGTCTATCCTCAGGATACACATAAAATAGAACACTATTACATCCTGAATCTTGTCCGGTCCTTCAGTATCCTGAGGATGTCACATAGAAAATACAAGTTAGTTCTATCCTGAAGATTTCACCACCAACAATTGTCCCCAATAATATATTACCGTTAATACCTCAACGGTAATAATATTTTAATTCTGATACGTATCGTCTGAAGCTGATTAGACATCTGTCAGGATGACAACGGCTATTTTTTAGGCTTTAATTTTGTGATGACCGTTACACATCATCACCTTCCACCGTCTATATCTAGACCTTGATCCTTCCTTTATAATCACAACAAGATTATCAGAAAGGTAATTTCTTCTTTCATCTCTGCTTTTCTTTAATCCTTTAAACTTTTTTCAAAAAAATTCAAGGATGGGCAAAAAATTAACAAGAGCATCTGGGAGCATTGGAGTCCCCAAAGACTTCATCTCCCAAAACCTGCTAAAGCAGCCTGACCAGGAGGTTTGCTTCTTTACTGATAGGGACATTCAGGCCCTAAAGAGCTCACGGGCCTTCCCTAGTTCTGCTGAGATTCGTCCCTATGATCAGAGTGCAAAATCTGATTTTGCATCCTTTGTTTGGGTTTGCTTCCTATACCTGTCTTTCCACCTTGGCTTAAGATATCCATTCCCCAAGTTTATCAAAGATTTCTTTGACATACTGGGATGGCCTATGCCCAGGCTATGCCTGAGGTTTGGAGGATCTTGATTGTCTGTAACAAGATCATCGAGAATCATGGCATCCAACTTCAAATTGGAGACCAGTCTTACATATATAAGTTGAAAACACATGGGTCAAACTGGAAACTGTTGCTGTCCTAGCCTAAGAGACTACTCCCTTTGAGGGTCTTAGTTTTGAGGATGTCTTGGACAAGATTTCCCAGTTAACTCTCTAGGTACAGTCTTATCCTGAGGATGGCAACAATAATTTTTAAATAAATGTTAAGGATGACACACTTACCTGTTTTCCTTTTCTTGCAGGGACATGAATATCTGTTGAAGTCCCTGTATGATGTTGCTAAAGAACTTAATGACCTCAAGGCCACACTTGAGGATGTGAAGAAAATTGACCAAGATAAGATTAAACATATTGAGAAGAGGTTGGCCAAGGTGGAGACCGAGCTGAAGATGGCGAAATCTGAGCAGGCTAGGATGGTGCAGGAGCATGAGAAGGAAATGGAGGCATATAGGCAGGGCCTCATGAAGTCTGCCACTGTTTCTGTCTTACAGGCTAGGGTGAAGATAGCCTTGCAAGCTAAGGATCCCAACTTCAACCAGGAAGAATTGGATATCAAGGCATGGCAGGAGAAGAACAAGAGCCTGGATGGGAAAGAAGTGGTGCATGAGCCTATTCCTCCTACAAATCCTGAGGATGCACCAGAGGAGCCTAAGGATGCTAGGAAAGAGACTGAGGTGATGGTGTCTAAGGTGGCTAAGGAGTATGTGGTGGAGCCAACAGTGGGCGATGATGGAAGTGATGACTATGCCGGAGCCCACTTTTTTAGAATTTTTTTGGTTGTTTTTATGATGGTTGGTTTGTGAGTAGCTTTGAACAATTTAATTTTTATCAATGTATGAACAATCAAAGGTTTGGGGTGGAGGGATCTTGAGTTTCAAGACGAAGCCCCAAATCTTTCTTGACTTGGACCTTTAGATGTTGACCCCTGGTTGATGGGTCTTGGATTAGGATGAAGCCAAGGGTTGACATCCATTTTGACTAATAAATAAATAAGATGGTAACTTTTTGACGCTACATCCTTGTGTTCCTTCTTTATTCTTTTGATATCCTGCAATGTTGTTAAATAACAAACATAGAATAGAGTGATACACGTTATGGTGTTTTACCTTTATTAGCAATTGGTCTTCAAAGTATCCTGATAAGTGTTTGTGAAAAATATTTTAACATCATCCTGTGGATGTCCCCAGTTCTTGTTGTATCCTTAGGATTTTTCCCAAGATTTCTATCGATCATCCTTAGGGTACTTCCCAAGTTCTTCTTTTGTTTATCCTTAGGATATTCCCTGGGATTTCTTCTTTTTCATCCTTAGGATGGTCTTCATCATCTTCAGGATGTCCCCAGTGTTCAATTTGTTATATTTTCAAGACAGACTTAAAGATATCTTTTTCCTTTTCAATAAAGGTTTATCAATAATTTTTTGAGGATAACCTGTGGAAAGGTAAATAAAGTTAACATTTTGGCGACAAGGCCCTAAGGAAACTGGGGTCAAGCCCATTCTGATGTAAAATCTTGAGGAAAACTGGCGACATGACCAAAGATAAACTGGTGTTACAGCCTAAGGATGACTGGCGACATGGCCAAAGATAAACTGGCTTTACAACCTAAGGATGACTTGCGACATGGCCAAAGATAAACTGGCGTTACAGCTTAAGGATGACTGGCGACTAGGACAAATATGAGAAAGAGACATTGAAGAATGTCTAAACCTTGGCGATTCAATGTATACTCCAAAAATTATGAGATTATCAGCCACTTTTAAATGAACTGGTCCCACCATCCTAAAGATATACATGAATAACGTGCGCTCCAGGCGGGTTGCTAACCCAATGTGAAAGGTGAAAGCGTTTAAACCTTAGGAAGGTATAAGATACCTTAACGTAGGAGAGAGTGGCCAACCCCGTAGTCTTCGAAGTTCCATCTTCAGGATGGACCTGTAAAATTCTGAGGATGGACTATACACTAGACCATATTTAGTTGTGATATCATTTAGGAAAATGAAATGTAAATAAAGACAGATAGTTTTCATACCTCACATGTGATAGTATTTCAGATGGATTGCATTCTAAGACCTGGGAAGAATTTCACCTTCCATGGTTGAGAGCAAATTTGCTCCTTTGCCAGCCTCAGAATCAATTAAGTACGGTCCTTCCCATTAGGGAGATAATTTAGCATCACTTGGTTTGGTAGTATTTTGAAAAGCTTTTCTTAGAACCAATTCTCCTACTTAGAACCTTCGTATCCTTATATTTTTGTTGTATGCTCTGGCTATCCTTTGTTGATAGGCGGCCATCCTCAATTTAGCAGCATCTCTAAGTTCATCTACTATTTCAAGATCTTGTAGCAATGCTTCCGAGTTGGTAGTTGCATCCTGAAGATGCCTTCTGGCTGTAGGCATTACCATTTCTGTTGGAAGCATAGCTTCTGTTCCAAAGACCAAAGAGAAAGATGTTTGGCCAGTTGCATTTTTGTAAGTGGTCCTATCTGCCCATAATACAAATGGAAGTTCTTCTGCCCGTTTTCCTTTCTTTTCTCCTAGCTTCTTCTTTAGATTGTTGACAATGATCTTGTTGGAAGATTCTGCTTGTCCATTAGAATGAGATGGACAGGTGTTGATGTTGTCCTTTTACTGATGAATTAAGATCCATTGTCACGTATAATCTCAGCTGGTACACCAAATCTTGTTAGGATGTTTCTCTTGATGAAGGATACTACTTCTGTTTTGGTCAAAA
The DNA here is from genome assembly GCA_030844895.1 of Ambrosia x helenae. NCBI lineage: Eukaryota > Viridiplantae > Streptophyta > Magnoliopsida > Asterales > Asteraceae > Ambrosia > Ambrosia x helenae. The sequence continues at coordinate 103,026,888 of CM061228.1, read as the reverse complement.
CTTACTTGCTAGAAATAATCTTGTTTTCCAAATTAGTAAAAGTGACGTAGAGTGCTAGTATGATAAAAACTTAGTGTTATTTTCAGGATAGTGACTTATAAGTGTAAATGAACAATAATATGATAAATATGCTCAGGATGGTTAAGGTAAAGTTGAGGATGCACAGTTGTATCCTGAGGATGCAACTGTATGGTAAATTGAATAAACAGATCATCTAAGCACAAGTACACAAAGAACAACACACGATGTACAAGGAAAGCCCTTGATCAGTTGTAGATCGCCGGCATAAAACCTCGGGAGGAGTCTAGGCCTCTGCCTTGTTTGTTAATATTAATAGGGTAAAAATGAGTACAAGTTTGGATGAATGAGTGACGAGTGTACTAAGATTACAATGATTTGTGCTAAGTGTGTGTGAGCTTTTCTATGAACAGCAGAGTATACGTGTAGCTCAGGTGAACGTGTTGTGCATTCCCCTATACTCGTCAATCATCCCCATATTTATAGTACATGAAAGTAAACAAGAGATCGCGTATATTCCGTTTGGTTAGTTAAGTTCTTTGAAGACTTCCTGTGACCGTTGTGGCAGTTTCACCATAGCTATACGTTATTTGTAACGCCCCGCTATTTTATTAGAAAAAAATAATAATATATATTTATATTATATTCGCACAACTGTTGAATTTTCTTTCACTATAATACCTAATTAACAAGAAATAATTTTTATTTTATTTTATTATTACTCACCACAAATTAAATTACTTAATTACGTCACATAGTGACGCGGTGAGAATACATCAGATATTAAACGACTAGTCGATTCTAAATCTAACAAATTTAAATATACATCCCAAATGCTCGTTTTGAATCAAGTAATATAAATAAATTACATAAAATAACTATCTAGGGGTTAAACGAGTCCGAATCATAAACGAGACCCGAGTCGGTAAGGAGTTCGTATACGCGATCTCCACCTACCAAACCCTAACTATTTAAACACCTTAACTTAACCTTCTTCTTCATTTTTCACCATCAAGATAAAACCCTAGCCCCATTATCATCTCCTTCCATCCTCTTTTCCACCACACAGCACATACACATTTCCATTCTCTCTCTCTCTCTCTCTCTCTCTCTCTCTCTCTCTCTCTCTCTCTCTCTCTCTCTCTCTCTCGTTACAGTCCGATGACCAGACCTGGGTTTCCGATCGAACCCGTCAGCCAACAAACACTACTATCAATCACCACGAGCCACCTTAATTTGCCGCCATACCCTCCCTTTCTCGTGCCAGCAACAGCGTCGGATATGGGGGAAAACTCATCGTGAAGCCACCAAAGTAACCACCATTTAATCGGTACCCCTCTCCTCTTGTTTCTGCACATCACTCTTCCACCCCATCATAAACAGCAGCGGGAACCTCCACTATCAAGAACGGCCGCCACCACCATGGATGGTGGTGGCGGCGGCGTCGTCAGGGTAACGTGACCGGGGGTATTGGGGTAGTTATATTCGAACGGTTCAGGGTCAGGTTCGGTAGTTGAAGTCGGGGCTCATGACTGTTGTGTTCGATTGATGATGGTGCCGAGTTGAGTGGTGGTTGTGACTGCAGCGGTTGTGGTTCATTTTGGCGAGTTCTTGTTTGGCCCATGTATATTCGGTTAGTCTCCAAACAATGATTCCTTTTCTTTTTTGTTTTACATTGACTTTCTCTCGATGTTTTTGAGTCACTCATCAATCTTTGACTTCGGGTTAGACCCGGTTATCACAGGACGGTTCGGTAAAGATTTAAATCTCAGTCAAACTCAGTCACCAATAGTTGACCAGGTCAACACCGATCAGTTTTCGAGCTCGGTTATACCCAGTCAGACTTGGGCAACGTGTCGGTTCGCAGGTTGTCAAAGGAAGGTATATTACCTCGTGTTTTATTGTTTATAGGCAGATATAAATATATATTCTAAATCCGTAACGAACCGAGCCGACTTGCCTATGTTAACGAAGAAAAATAAAGGGATATTATATATATATATATATCCATATTTACGAACTATTTTGTTGTAGAAATGTTTGCGTTAATATATACAAACTCCTTATCTAGCGAAACATACACTATCTAAATTTCTAAAAGGTTTGGTTCACTTATGTCGTGTGTTTGAAAATAGGAGATTTAGTAGTTAATAATATATTGGTAACTCGAGTAGGTGAAGTTTATAACTACTTATAAGTAAACTTATATTATTAATGGTAGTATTCAAGTTTAATATTAGTCAACTTACCATTTTGTTTTCGAGCCATCAAATAAAGAGTTACTTATAATAATGCAAATTATTGTTACGTTTATCAAATGTTGAACTATAATACATAAATGTTATTTGTCGAAAAGTATAATTTACTCGCTTATTATTGCTTTTGAAAGATAAACCATGTGTCGTGTACTTGCACATTTGATGTTTTGGGAAAATATAGACAGCTTGAGTTGTCTAGTTTTATGCAAAAACAAAGGAAACTCTGCCCAAATTTTTACAAAATATAACTATAATTTTGTACAAAAGAAGCTATATTTTACAAATAGACGCTAATCAAACTTTATTTCGTCATGATATAAAAGCGTACATAAATAAACATAATGCATATATTATCCGGTCTTCAAACAAACTAAAACGCGAATCAGGTTACACATATTATTTTCACCATCTTAAATGTTTTCTTCAAATTAGTTTCAAGCCGTGAATCTGAATATTATATAAAGTATACATATGCATTACATATAACTATACTTTTAAGAAACAAAAACCAAGTTCTGATCGGTTCGTTAACTTTGGATGAGCAAATGGACAAGTGTACTAAGTTTACAATGATTGTGAGAGTGTTTCTGATCAACTAAGTGTATGTGTGCAGCTATAGTGTGTGTAATGTGTATGTCATTGTCCTATACTCGTCCAATACTCCCATTTATATAGTACAAGGAGTAAATAAGAGATCCCACAAAATCCGCTAATTAATTATGTTCTTTGATGGCTTCAAGTGACCGTTATAACTGTTTCGGCTGAATATGACCGTTGTAGCAGCTGTTTCAACTGAATATAGTTGTTGGTTAACTGTTTCCATGTTTCTCTCCTTCCATTAATGCTTGTCGGTTACAAGTTTGACCTCTTCTTTGGTGGTGGACTTGTTCTACACGCATAGGTCTTCAATGATCAGCTCCTTTGTCTTTAAATGAGTCAATATAGCTGTTAGGGAGGAGTTACAAGCCTTAATATTGATTAAGTGTACCTGCAATAATGTCATAATATTATAATTCGTTAGTCCATCCTCGGGATGCATAGAGGTGAGAACACTGTTACATCCTGAACCCTGCTTAGTCCTTTAGCATACTGAGGATGTTATTCAGAGAATATGAGGTAAAATCATCCTGCATTCATATAAGAATAAGATAGTTCGTTAGTCTATCCTCATGATGCACATAGGTTAGAATGCTGTTACATCCTGAAGCCTGACCAGTCCTTCAGTATCCTGAGGATGCTACAGAAAATATAGGTTAGTGCTATCCTGAAGATTTCACCCACAACAATGATACAATCCCCATAAATTCCATGTTTATGGTTAATTATTATGTTTGTTAAACGAACATTTTGTAACACCCCGGGTTTTAGGTCTAAATTTTTTTCGCGACTAAAAATAAAATAACGAGTAACTAAATAATAATAATAATAATAATAATAATAAAAAGAAGAAATATATAAATACAAAACCGAAACTGAAATTATTTTATAATTATTCTGACGAAATAAAAGCCAATAAGCGACGCGATACCGAATCAATACCTGATAACGAACCCACCGACCCCATGTGATTAGTCACTAGGGGAGGACCATTGTCCTCCCCATCTTTTGACAACACAATATACAAAACCATAAATGGTTTATTAAAAACTATCAAAGATCCCCCACTATATAGCCCAGACCCCTTATTTCACCCACCCATTTGTCCTAACCATCTGCTCACTCACACACACACACTCACACTATTTCACCCAAACCCCTTATAAATCTATTTATTTAAGTTTGGACTAGAATTTCTATTAAACAATAAATATTATTCATCGTTACTTCCGTTGTGCAAGTTTGACATCAATCTGTATTACATCCAGACCCCCTAGTCAAGGTGTTACAAATAGGTATCAAAGCAACGATTATAACAAAACAGGATATCTTAATATATCCTATACCAAACCAGGAAAACTTTGAGAACTTAGCGTTTAAGACTCTAAGACTACCTAGCTTGGAATGCCTTGGAAATATATAAGAACACCTAGAGTAATAGCAGAATAAGCCGAAGCCTGATTACCTGAACACATTAGGATTATTACATGGACTTGAACCCGATTTGACCAGTATGCAAGATTAATTTGGTACTTGAATAATGAATACAACAGAGTAATGGCAGAATAAGCCGAAACGTGAGTACCTCAACACATTAGGATAATTACAGGGACTTGAACCCGATTTAACCCGTATACAAGCTTAGTTTGGTACTTGAATAATGAATACAACAGAGATTACTAGAATAATTTTGTGAGGTAAATTGACGATCACACTTGACGTCATGTAATTCTGAATTTACAGGCACGTAAAAGTTCTAAGAAATTCGAGGAGTCGCCGAGATCTAAAGTGTCAACCAAGACTTATGTGAGAAAATGGACTACCTTAGAGTCATAAACAAATGCGTGACATACTTATGTAACCATAGTGAAGGATTTGAACTAAGTATACTTTGTACAACTTGGCGTGTTATGATAATATATACATATATATACACCCCCGACTGTTGTAAGCTTAAATTTTTAACTTATATATATATATATATATATATATCCTCATGACTATAGTAGTACGTATATATGCGTATTATGATTATTAGTGAGGAGTACTATGTTCGACTAACTTTCCATGAGTAAGATGTGAGCTAACCATGAGAACCAAGTACCTCACCAAAACTTGGCTCTGCAATTTGAAAGAACCCAAAATACCAAGGTAAGATTCAATCAACCTAGCGAATGCATAATCCGATAAGTTTAGTCTTCCAACCAAATAGTTATTGTTGATCGTACGGTTCGTGCGTATGTATAGGTTGAAATTTTGTGTTACCAATTAGACCAGAGATAAGAGACTAAATTAATGATTACTAGGTTCCTTCATTCGGATTTGATTTATATCGGTTTCAATAAATGTAAGTCAAGAATATGATTTATATCGGTTTCAATGAATTTAGTGGAGAATAGAGTCTTGGATTCGTAATCGCTTGACAGGTTTTAAAGTCGATTTCAGAATATCAACCCGAAAGGCAGCGACTTAGGTTCAATAATCTGTTAACCACTATGACTATAAAACCATCGCTAACTAAAGGGATTAGGATTAAAAGCCACTTGAGGTATTCTTAAGGTTTGATACATGTTCCGTTACTTTAATACTCCATGTTGTCTTTAGCTTAGTGTCAGAATCTTCGGATTAGTTACGTAACCTCTGTATGAAACATATTAGAATCGTATATATCGATCCTAACGGGGGGAGCAGAAGCATTCTTAAAAATAATCATAAGGAATAATTAACAAGAACCAAAGAATGCGATCAAAGTTTAGTAGGGAAAACTCAACATAGATGTCAATTTGACCTCACGAGGAGACAAGATCTAGGACGCCAAAAGAGAAGTCATGTGCCCTTGATATAGGTAAAGATCAACATAGTGAGTTTGGATGTCTAACTTTTTCATGATTTTTGACAATTTGTTGCCATATCCTACACCATGTACCATATAAAATTTTGAAGGCTTAAGAATTCGACAAGTTGCTGATGATATAGATAAAATTAACCACGGTTGTAGGCATAAAAGTTTGCAAGAGTGACAAAAAGCCCTTAGAACATAGTCTTATATAAGACCCCCATTTTGGAAGTTAACCTACACTAAAACATAGTTCTTAAGAATGAATAGCTATCGGAGTACACATGTTGGAATTCTCAACCATTTTGGAAGTTAACCTACAATCATGACACTGCTTTTTCTTTTTGCACAATCCTCACATTTTCCATCATTTCTGATGTGAAATTCTATCGGGGTTTTGGGGAGATTTCTGGTATGTTTTTGAGGTATCAAAGGTGTAGTGGGTTAGCTGAGGTACACCCTATATATAAACACATACGATGCATTGAACATGAGACTGGAAATTAAATCGAGAACAAACCCTAGTCTGTCATTCGTATCAAACTCGAACCATAAACATTATGTTTGATCTTAACCCTTATCTGATGATAAGCTTTGTGAAATCCATACCATCAAATTGATCCAGATGGACCCTAACAAATTTTAACTATTGTGTTGGTACCCAAATCTTGATAATGAAAGTTGTCCATGTAAACTCAGTGGAGATAGATAAGTATGCTCTAACAAGAAGAGTAAATACAATCACAGAAAACACTATATAAGATGTTACGTAGGAACCCTGAAAATGAAGTATAGGGTTTAGTGTGAAAACACAAAAATTACGACACGGTTTGTGAAAACAATATGTGACAAATGAACGTGTAGACCAGAACACCGAATCTGAGTATAGAATACACTGGATGTATAACGATAGACAACCTGAAGTAATTCCGAGGACGGAATTCCATTAACGGGAGGAGAATGTAACACCCCGTGTTTTAGGCTCAAAAATTTTTCACGACTCAAAAGAAAATAACAAGGAACTAATTAAGAATAAGAAGAAATATATAAATATGAAACCAAAACCGAAAGTATTTTATAATTATTCTGGCAAAATAAAAGTCAATATGCGACACAATACCGAAATGATATCCAATAACGAATCCACCCGACCCCATATGATTAGTCACTAGGGGAGGACACCTCCCCATCTTTTTACAACACAATATACAAAACCATAAATGATTTTGTAAAACCCATCAAAGATGCCCCACTATATAACCCAAACCCCTTATTTCACCACCCATTTGTCCTAACCATCTGCTCACACACACACACTCGGTGGAGAGAGAAGAAACAACAGATAGAGAGAGAGAGAAAGAGAAAGAAGATCCGAAGGAGGAGTTCCAACCACTGTCCTCGACGGCACTCATGGCAGCAATCACCCTCATCTCTCTCTCTCTCTCTCTCTCTCTTTCTCTCCCGTTTTTTGCTCTCTCTCTCTCTCTCTCTCTACATTCTCTCTATGATCTCTCATATCTATCTTGCTCTTCTCCCTTGCTTTCTCAAGATGAATCCACTTGATGAACATTTGCTTGCATATCTCTCATATCAGCCACTTCTGCCTCCAGAGATGATATAAATTATTTTTGGGATGGCGGCTGAGGAAAGAAAATTATGGTGTAGGATGGAGTGGAATCCACCCTTCTGTGGACAATCAAAGAGTGCTCCCATGTGACGGGCCAAACGGTATGAAAGGTGTATTAACTGTGGGAATTGGGTACATGAAGGCAGGTGTAGCAAAAACATAACTCACTAACAGTTTGAGTACACTATGCTGATCCAGGAGGGCGCTATACGATACAAAGCCGAGCGCCGAATCAGAAACGGAAGCAATATCGACTATACTGTGAGGAATGAGATAACGTGATGAAGTACCATGGAATAAACACCAAACTCCTTGCGGAAATCGACGCTGAACAAGTCGCACTCCGCTATAGCCCTCCTCCACGGCTCACTGCCTATCGACTATGAACATCAACCACGGTTTAGTAACTCATCCCCCTTTTGTACAGTTAAAAAATATTTCTTTTGCTTTATTAGTTTTATTACCCTACATTATAACCCTTTTGAAAGTCCTCTTGATTTACCATAATATTGAATTTGGAGACGAGGACCTGCTTTTCATACGAGCCTATGACTTGTGTCGGCTTTGGTACAGACTTGAGTGTTAACCCCCAAAACTCACCAAAAAGATAAACCTGAGTGTTGAGTAAACATTGCGAGCAAGTATAGGTTTGAGCATAATCCAAGGGTTAAGTGGGCATGTCATGCAATTTTTATTTTTCTTACATAAAATAAATAAGTGGATTGAGGATTTGCATATTGTTGTATGCCTTAGGTAGGTTTGATTGCTTGAGGGGAAGCAATTGTCTAAGTGTGGGTATTGTTGTTGGATCAGTTTGCTCTTTTTGCTAAGTAAGAACTTGCTATCTTGACACTTAAGTGTTTAGCAAGTCCTTGTAAATCAGATTATAAGCACAGCGGAATGTATAAGTTAAAGCAACACTTTTTATACTAAGGCAGAGTTGTTACTCCCCCTTGATGATTGAAACTAATAAATGACAAGTATTTATTATGAATCCAAGCAGTAAATGAGAATTAGATACTTAGACAGATTCACAATAAATACAGAAATGGAATAGAACAGTGATAGTGTTTGAAGGATTTTTCTATTAAAATCAATGTCTAAAATAGAAGGTTGAAGCCTCCTATTTATAGACGTTTACATACATGTATCTTGCCCAAAAAGCAAGTACAGAAACAACAGAAACAAGTTGCACAAGTTGCAACATTGAAACTAACAAAATAGCTAAAAGTAATAATAAACAATAAAACTACTGATGCAAAAGGCGGTGGAAAATATCTGATGCTAAGTGCTGATGAAAGACAAACTACTGATGAGTAGTTTGTCTTCAGTACTTCTGAAGTGAACTTGTCTGGTTTGGACTTCAGAACTTCTGATGAAGTTTCTTCTTCAGCACTTCTCATATCTTCTCTTCAGCAGTTCTTTGTTTTCTTTTCAGTACTTCTATACTTAGCCAAAATGACAGAAGTGAATTAGACTAAGGTTTACAAAAGTGGTTTCACCAATCCTCTTTGTCCTAACAATCTCCCCCTGGATTGATGAAGCCAAAACCTTACTAATTCCTTATGTTTTTCTTCTGTCTTGAACAATCTTCCATATCTCTTTGTACATGGTGTTCTTGAGCTGGTTTAACTGACCATCAGATAGAGATCCTCTCTGTGGTTCTAGATGTTGAATTGTGAGCAGGTCTTGTGTTGACAGTTTCTTCAAATCACTGATCTTCTTGTAAGCCCTGCTTGAGAGGTCTCTTCTTGTCAACAATACTGAGTTGTTATCAGTAAGTGACCATCTGATGATAGGTATCTTTGACTTGTTAAAGTCAGAAGAATAGGGAACCAGACTTGTCCCTTGGGTTGATGGTCCTGAGTGCTGGATGTTTTCAGTTTCAGATAGCCTCAGGTGGGATTCTCTTCCCTGTTGGTATTGCATATCAGGCATCTGAACAGTTGGGAGATGGTGTTCAGTCACTACTCTGGTATGCAGCTTTTCTTTGATGGTCTTTTGTATTTGGTAGGCAAAAGTGGAAGGATCCCTGAATTGAGTTAACAGAGGTTTCTCCTCAATGTCAAAATCTGAATGGACTATTGAACTTCCTTCAAGTAGTACCATTTTGAAGTCAGTTTTGACATTGTCCTCTGCCTTCTTTCTCTGAGTAGCAGTTCTTCTTGATACACCAGAAGTTCTAACTACTGATCTTGAAGGATCAGCAGTTTGAAACTTCTCTGGATTTGCAGCCTTGGCAGCCAAGTATTTTCTGTAAGTATCCATTAGTCTTTCTTCTTTCCATCTGGATACTGAGGCTTTTGAACCATATCCTTCTGCTACTAACTCTTCTATTATCTGGGCTCTCTTGGCCTTTCCTTCTTTGCTTGTGGCCATTTTGTCTGCAAGCAGTTGTGCTCTTCTTGTCAGCTCTTGCATAGAGAGACCTTTGAGTGTAAAGGCTTTAGTCTTGCTGTTCTTGGTAATGTAAGACACCAGTTGTTGTCTTTTATCTTGTTCAGCAATTTCATCAAGGCTAGCCTGCCTTTGTAGTTCAGCTTCATAAGCCTGAAGTTTTTCTTCATGGCTTAAATCTAAATCATCCTTTCTTCCAGAGTTTTCCAGATCTGATCTTCTCTGGCCTTCTTGTTGGCTGTAACTAAGCTCTTCTCTAATAATTCGGCTGATTGAGAGATAGGAGAAGGGTTTAGTACAGTCATTGTTGTAATGGATGTAGGCCTGATGGGATCAGATGTTGGTTGAATGGGAGCAGTGGTTCTGGAAGGTTCAGTTGTTTGAGGTTTGGAAGTGTTAACCTCTGATGTGTTGACAACTGCTGATGGTTTGTCAACTACTGAAGGATTGTCTTCAGTACTTTCTGATTCTTCATCAGAAGTTTTGTCATCAGAAGTTTCTTCATTGTGCCTTAGGGATTCTTCAGATGTTTGGGTCTCATCTTCTTTCTCTGCTGCTTCAATTTCTTCTATTGAGACACCAAACTGTTTGGCCAATTTTTCTTTCCTGGCCTGATCTTTTTGATCTCTTTCAAGGATGGCCACTCTTGCCCTTATCCTGGCTTGGAATGACTCCTTTGGTTCCCTGATCTTCTCCCCCTTTTTGGATTCATCAATTTTAACCCTTGAAGCAGAGGGTTGGGAGAATTGTCCTTGAAGATGAGCAATCTGTTTGCTGTTGAAGTCTAGTTTGTTGGACAGATCATTCATCTTGGTCTTGATCACTCCAAATTGATTCTTGATGGACAGCTCCAAGTCAGCTGTATATGTTTGGAAGTGATTTCTGATGAGAGTATTCATCATGTGGTACAGGGGACCCTCTGGGCTGCATAGCTGGTTCAGGTCTATGCTTGTTTGCCCAGGGAATTGGGTAGGCATTTGTTGTGAAGGGGGTGTTTTTGGGAGATCCTCATGTTGTACAGAGGATGCCACTCTAGGGGTTTTAGGGATTGAGTGGGCTTTAACCTGTGCAGGGGTGACTGGCTTCTTGAGCCTGGATACCCCTGAAACAGGACCTTCAGAAAGTGCCGTCAATTCAGTAGTTTGTGTTTTTGAAACATCATCCAAATTAATGGAATCATCTGAATCCCTGATGTTGCCCTCAATGAGGACTGTCTCAGTTAAATCATGAGCTGAGCCCAACTCAGTTCTCTCATGAACCTCTTGTTCTTGGTACTGAGGATTTCCTACTTCAGGCATTAAGCCTTCATTAGTAGTTGCCACATCTGAGGTCTTAGCTATGTTACTTCTATCCTCAGATCCACCACTGGGTGGTAACTGAGTAGTAGCAGCCTCAGATGCCCCAAGAGTCTCTAAAATTGGGCTTAAAGACTCTGGTCCACCCTCATCTCTTGGGATAGGGCTAGAGATGTCCACATCCATGTCTGATGTAGTGGTTATGTCCCCTGTTTGTTGTGGTTGTAGGGGACTGACATGATCAGATGGGACCTTCTCTTTTAGCCCAGAGAGAAGTTTGGCAATTTCTATTGCCTCTTGTTCAGAAATTTGTGGGGTTGGTTCAGTATTTTGGGCAATAGGTGAAAGTTGTTGTTCAGCAGTTTCAAAAGAAGAGTGTGTTTCAATAGTTTTTCTAAGTCTTTTTCTTTTGAATAAAATGGTTATGGGTGCTCTTGGTGGGGTTTGAGATGGATGAGACTGAGAGGGTGTTTCAGTCTCACCTATTTGAAGAGCAGAATGCTCATGAGCATGTTCAGGCATCTCAACCTCCTGAACAGCTTTTCTTTTGGGTTGGTGGGGTGTAGTTTTTGTTGGCTTGGGCTTTTTGGCTTTTGGTGGTGTGAGTTTGGAAGATGTGGGCTTCAGGGGGACTTGTTGTTGTTCTCCCTGATCATCTTCTGGCCAGGCAGCCGGTTTGTTATGCCTTGAGTATGCTTGTGATGTTAAAGGATTTAAAGTTGAAATTTTTCCCACAAGCACCTCATTACCCAGTTCCCCTATTATGCATTGCATAATGAACCTTGGGTATAACAAAAACTTTTTGTTGGTATTATTGTGATGTAACACCAACTCATTGAAGAATAGTTTTGATGCCCTGAATTTAGTTTCATTCACAATGGAATGAAATATTGGTTGAAAAGTGGAGGGCATCTGGTCATAAGACCCTGTTTTTGGACTCAAACACATAATAATATAATGAAACAAAAGCTTGTATTTTGGTTCAAAATATTTTTAAAGATTGTAGCATGGGAGAGAGTACCTTGATAACCACACTCAGTCATGGTTAGATGAATATCAGAATTAGCAACATGGTCAGGGGCAGTTACATCATCCAGACCCAGTCTTGTTGCCAGTGTGGCCGGTGTGATGGTCAGTGGTTTCCCTTTTATTCTTGAGTTGAGGGAAATGACCTCATCATCCGTTGTTACCGTCTCAGCATTTGCCCAGAACTCATTCAGAGTTTTAGTGTGAATTGGTGGGTTTAATGTGAGAGCAGTAAAATATTGGGATTTTACAACAAGATCAATGATCTCATTGTATTGGGACCAGCCTTCTTGTTTTTCAAGAAAGGCCCTTTGATTGTGTCCCTGTTTTAGAACTAGAGCCATGTGGTTTGGGTTTTGATCGAACAGTTGATTTGCAGGTTTAGGTTATTGAGAGAGTTTTTGAGAGAGAAGAGGGATATTTTGAGTTTGAAAGGATAAGTGTGGAGAAAAAGGTATTTATCAGAAGTTTTAACCGCTTGAATCTTCTTTATTAGAAGTTTTTAAACCGCCTTTGGTTAAAAATCTCTTTATCAGAGGTTTTAAACATATTAGGTCAAACCTCTGATGATGGGAAAAGTCAGATTTGCCCTTTTGACTAAACTGCTGATGAAGGATTACTTCATCAGTAGTTCCCATTTTCTCTTCAGTAGTTTTAACAGCTGATGAGAAATATTTTTATAAATACTTTTATTCATAACTTCTGAAGGTTATTTTATCAGAAGTTACACACTTTTCAGAAAATTATCCCCATACTGATGTTTGTTCATCAGTAGTTTCTCTCTTTTTCAGAAAGTTTTGTTTCAGACTTTTGTCTTTTGTAAGTGAAAACCAGAAAAAAGAAAAGGTAAACAGGATGGAATCAGGGATGGAAGAAAAAAAAATTTGTGATGTTTTATGCATAACAGTAGTAGATAGAAGTGATTGATGTAGAAGTTTGATGTAGAGTTGGGTAGAATCAAGTGTTAACTTGGATTCTAACTGATATGCATATATGTTTAAAAAAAATAAAAAAAAATAAAGTAAACACTTACAAATTTAGCATTCCAAGCATGGATACTAACTTCTGAAATGTTGATGTGTCAAGGGGCTTAGTGAAGATGTCAGCTATTTGATTAGCTGTTGCTACATGCTTCACCTCAATCTTGCCTTTTTCATAGCAATCTCTTATGAAATGGTACCTGATCTCAATATGTTTGGTTTTTGAGAACTGTACCGGATTTTGAATGATGCTAATGGCAGATTTGCTGTCTACAAACAAAGGTGTCTTGGTTTCTTTGATTCCATAATCAAGAAGTTGATATTGGAGCCATTGTATCTGTGATGTACAACTTGCAGCTGCAATGTATTCAGCTTCAGTAGTTGAAGTTGCAACAGATGTTTGCTTCTTTGATTGCCATGACACTAGACAGTTACCCAGGAATTGACAACCACCAGATGTTGACTTTCTTGTCATCTTACACCCTGCATAGTCACTATCTGAAAAAGCTGATAACTTGGTATTGCTTGAAGCAGGATACCAAATTCCAAGTGTTGGAGTTCCTTTCAGATATCTGAAAATTCTTTTGACTGCTATAAGGTGTGATTCCCTTGGTGCTGATTGATATCTAGCACAGACACATGTTGAAAACATAATATCTGGTCTAGAAGCAGTTAAGTATAAGAGGGAACCTATCATGCATCTGTACATGGTTTGATCAACCTGTTTTCCTTGATCATCAGGTTCAACTTGTGTGATTGGTGTCATAGGAGTGGAACATGATTTACAGTCATTTAAAGAAAATTTGTTCAATAATTCTTTAACATATTTTGATTGATGTATAAAAGTTCCATTTGTTTGTTGCTTGATCTGCAGTCCTAGAAAGTACTGCAGTTCTCCCATGGTACTCATCTCAAATTTTGATTGCATGAGTTTCTTAAAATCATCACACAGTTTTGTGTTTGTTGAACCAAAAATGATATCATCAACATAAATTTGAACAAGTAAGACATGATTTCCAACATGTTTAATGAAAAGAGTTTTATCAATGGCACCTCTTGTAAAGTTATTTTTGAGTAAAAAGGTGGAGAGTGTATCATACCAGGCTCTTGGAGCCTGTTTGAGCCCATAAAGAGCTTTGTCCAGTCTGTACACCCACTCAGGATGAGAAGGATCCTCAAACCCAGGTGGCTGACAGACATACACCTCCTCTTTTATTTTTCCATACAAAAATGCACTTTTCACATCCATTTGATAAACTTTAATTTTGTTGGAAATGGCATAGGCCAGAAATAACCTGATGGCCTCAAGCCTTGCAACTGGAGCAAAGGTTTCATCATAGTCAATTCCCTCTTCTTGAGAGTACCCTTGAACTACCAGTCTTGCCTTGTTCTTGAACTACCCAGTCCGCAACCTAACCCGCATTCATACATGAAAGACATACATGAAAGTCACGTTTTGTTTTTATTATTATTATTAAACTATTATTTATATACACTATTATAACTTCGTGCTCTTGATTCGGGTGTTCTTTGACTTGACCAAAGTTGCTCGTTTACGCTCCAACGTCTATGAACACCTACAAAATATAAAATAAAAAAGATAAATACTAAAAATGACACAAAACTAATAAAAATCTATAAACACCTATACTAAATAAAATAGACCGGTACAAGCCTAAAACTAATAAAAACACTATCTAAACGACTCGAAAACTATACAAACTTTACACTGGAAATAGATGTATTTTACAATACATCAAATATCCCCACACTTATCTGTTTTTCGTCCCTGAAAAAGAATTATGCTATGGAATCACAGTTAGGTTTACATCCAGTTTCAAAACATAGGTTACTTAATTAATAATCTACTAACGTGTTGATTGCGATTGCAGATATATTGATCCTCTTAAACCCACCCCGGTTTCCAAGCCCCTTTTTATTTATGTTAAGTTCATGTTGAATAGTCTATCTAGGGTCTCACTCGAAGGAAGCCACAGTTCCTCCTAATCCCACCTCAAGCTTATGAAGCTAAAGGAACGACCAATTGACCATTTCCCAACCGTCTTATGTAGAAAACCAAGAGAATTTAAAATCACTATTTTTTTTTGGCATACTTAACTCAGAGGGTGTGACCAATCCAAGTCGCTATCCCAGTGGCCAGGCACCTTAAGCTTCAGCATTTTTTTTTATTTTTTTTTTCATCTCAGCATACATAACTCAGAGGGTGTGACCAATCCAAGTCACTATCCCAGTGGCCAGGCACCTTAAGCTTCAGCATTTTTGCTTTGATTTCTAATTTTTTTTTTTCAAAGTGATTAGAAATTCTAACGGTTTTAAACTTATAACGGTGCTTCTTATACTATTTTTGGCGGTTTCGGTCTCCCCGTTTCTCCTAGATGAGAACCCACAAAATAGCCTAACATAATTAATTTATTACTTTTCAAAGGAAACTTTTCTACCGGTTGAGCCTACCCACATATCCCAAATCAGACACATTTTCAATCAATTTTAATCTCTTATTATACATACTATTTGAAAACCGGACACCTAACTTTACCTATCATTTTCCATATTTTATATAATGCAAACTTCAAAAACAGGGACTTTTTTTTTTACTCAAAATGACTCTATATACAAACCAAACGACAGTTTCCCATCCCCACACTTAAACTTTACATTGCCCTCAATGTAGGAATAGAAAACGACTCAAAACAAAAAACTAAATTCTGAATCCAAAAATAAAAAGAAAAGGGCAAATTGGAAAGGACTTAGCTGGTTAAATAACGCGTAAGCTCCAAAAACTCTAGTCCAATCCAGCTCGATCGTATAGCATTTCATTCGCGATCGGCTCTGACACAATGGTAAACTCTGGGCTTGCCTTGATAAATGATAAACAGCTCTGGAATCACCCGAATGGAGATTGAGTACGGGTGGTGCAATCCAAACCTGCGCAAAAGGAAACAAACAAAACCCGAGCATAATACCGAACCACAAAAAAAAATTAAAAAGACTCAAACTACTAACTTAGACTCATAATATAACAACAAACAAGAAGACGTACCTGCTTAGCAAAATGGCGATGAATGGTGGTAGGACCAAATGGGTAGAAAGAAAAAAATACGATTCTCGCTCAACGTGAAGGACACTGGTGATCACAACACGCGTTGCTAACGAGAAAAAAAAAATATAACTTTCCGGGGTAATAGCTGGTCGCATGAGGCGAACAGGTCAGCCCAGACTCCTCACATTACGTGAAAAGTCTTTTTTTCAGAGAAAGTTAATTATTTTATTTATTATTTTTTTTTTAGAAAAAAAATCTTTTTTATTACCCAAAGCATTTACCAAAACTCCCACTCATAAAGTATATATAAAGATGATACTTGGGATCCGCTCAAGGTGAAATTTCCTCTACCCAAGCAAACACGCAAACAGACTCAAAGACACAAAACGAAGATAAAATAGAAAGATAAAAAACTATGAACCACGACCGAAGGACGGACCACAAATAAAAAAAAATGAAAAGCTAGAAAAAAAATAAGTATAAATGCAAATTTACAAATCTACAGAGCCTCCCCACACTTAAACTTAATCAGGGGGCTTCTCTTTTATCTGGACCATATCTAACCCGTTTAATTCCACTCGACTCTTATTAAAAATTAGATATTTATTTGTGGAATTGAAAAATAATTTAACAGTTCTTAACGGGTCAGACCACCAAAATTTAAACTTACCTGGAATTAACCGGATGCGTGGCATGTAGCAAATAGACTGGTCGTTCTTGACATTCACTGGCTTCTTCTTCTCCAACTCGTGCCAGTCTTCGATCCTTTTCCGGTTCCGATCCTTTCTTTTTCTCTTCCTTGCCCTCTCCCGTGGTGCTGTTGATTTTGAAGTTCCATCTATTACTAATACCATGGGCCAGCTATGGTGCGCTTCTTCTACCACCATTTCCATGGGATGATCCCCACACTTATTTCTTTCATCTGGTGCAGGTTCAGTCATGTCTGTCGGTTCACCTTCGAGTAGTGCATCTAGGTATGCCATATCTCCATCAGGATCAGACTCCCCTAAATCTTCATAAACAGCAAACCCTCTAACTCCAGATCTAAAAACTCATCCTCTTCAGACAATGACTTCTCACCCATCTCATTGTCTTCCTCTGCACCAAACATCATACCTATTGAATCTCCCAATTCCACTTCTTCTTCAATCACTTCTCTCTTCACTAACGACCTCTGATACGCCGCCCATTCTTCTTCGTCGTCCTCTTCATCAGAGTCACTCCCAAAATCATATATACTAACCTGTGGCACCGGAGGTGGGACTTCAACGTCCATTTTCGTCTCCGTGATTGGGATGATCTCTTCATCTGACTCATCTGCGTATTCCATGATCGGCTCTTTCCCTTCTTCTGGAAACGTTGGGAACAACTCCCCTCGAGCGTTCATGTACCCAAGGTAGTTGCCCTCCTCATCATATGTATAACCGACTTTCGGCGGCTGCTCTTGCTGAACCTTTTCTTTCTCTTCTTCTTCATCTAATCTCCTAGCTATGTCTTCTAGTGTTCGTTGAAGATCTAAAATAGCAGCCTGTCGGTTTTTCAGGATGGTGTC
The DNA here is from genome assembly GCA_030844895.1 of Ambrosia x helenae. Lineage (NCBI taxonomy): Eukaryota > Viridiplantae > Streptophyta > Magnoliopsida > Asterales > Asteraceae > Ambrosia > Ambrosia x helenae. Next base: position 103,009,241 of record CM061228.1, on the reverse strand, counting down.
GTGCTCTGCTAACATTTTCTGGGTATTGGCATCTTTCGCAACTAATAATGTCAACAGACTCTCTATTTTACTCCAATCATTACCACTATTCTCACAAGAATTACTTCCAGAAAATTGATCAGGATACTGATTGAAATGTGGCTGCTGATACGAGTCATCATAATGATATGTAGGACAACCCTGTGAATAATATGGCTGCGGCTGCACAAAGGAATTAGCACAATAATGTGTAGAGGACCCCGCATTTTGTGGAAATCTAACGGTAAAAATAGGGTCCTCCACAAATTTCAAACATATTTACAGACTCGACAGAAATTAAAATACACAAACAATTAGACTCCTACGACTCACTATACAAAAAGACAGACTCAACACAAAACACAAGTAGCACAGATATAGTAGATAAGTGTAATCAAAGCTAGTAAACGCAATCGCCAAGAGTCCCCGGCAACGGCGCCAAAAACTTGATGTGCTCAAAGTGGTTTAGTAATAACTAACTAAATTAACCTAAACTAGACACTCTAAGTTTTAAATTTATAACCTAAGACTCTCTAAACCTAAACCACACAACCGGCAAGTGTACCGGTCAGTGCAGTACAGCTAAAGTAAGTCCGAGTATCGAACCCACGAGACTCTACTGGAAAACGTAAACTAGACTCGATTACTTATCTACAAACTGACTTAATAATATTTTGTTGCTTAATGGGGGGGTTTCTAACAAACTAATGCAATTAAATAAAATAAAACTTAAATAAACTATAGACACAAACTGAAAACCGCAACTGAGATCAGATGATGGGAAGGCACTACCTAGGCTAGAATCCTACACATGAATGACAAACTTCTAATGGCCATGGAACTGGTGTGGAACCGGGATCTTAAAAATACTAAACTTACAGGATAAACTAGAGGACCCTCGACCCTTCTCAAGGAGAAACCTAAGGTTACCTATAAGCCGTTAAACCACCGGTTGAGAGGTTACCCTTACAGGCTTACCTACTCGAATCTTAAAGTACCCGCTAGACAGTCTACCTTACAGCGCGAAAGTCACAATACACCCGAAAGTGCAAGGGGTAACTACAATATTTCTGATAAGACTTGGCCTACAAGGAATGCTAGGGAAACTAGGAAGATCTTCTTACAAAGCCTCTAGAACTAGCAATTTAACACCCTAGACAGACCAACAATCTCGCACCTTACAGCTATTGAGAATTGGTAGAACACTTAGAATCATCTAACTAACAATTACAACCCCTATGGATAACCCTAGGCAATTAACCATAAACTAGTTGCTAACACCCAGTCCGCAACCTAACCCGCATTCATACATGAAAGACATTCACAAAAACGCAAGTGGAGTTTATAAAAGTTATTTAAATAAAACTAAATATGCATACACATCAAACCAGAAAATATAAAGTTCTTTACTTTAAAATTCACCACAAACCAAAGATTCCAAAACCAAAAGAAAATAAATCAAACAAGTGCAATCATCTTAAACCTAGGTAGCGTCAAGGTTTAGCCAATAAAAGTCATGATAAAATCAAAACAAGAAAAGCAAAACATATTCATGGCGTTCACAACGGGTTAGAATAGAATAAATAAATAAATATTGAATTAGAACCGACCCGTGCTCACACCTAGGCTTCAACCCTTAACCTCCACTTCTCTTAATATATGCTCCTCCAAGCTGCTCTCTGTTGATGTGGCTTCAAAAAGTAATATCGCTGCCCTCTATGTTCTCCGAAAATAATCAATCATGCAGCTCTCCTTTCCCTCTATTATTGCTGTGCGACCTCCTCTTAAAATAAAGGTTCTGCCCCCCTCTCCCAGAATTATCTCTGCCTCTCCTTTGAGAAAACAATAATCCTCCTAATGCCTCTTGGGCCTCGGGCCTTTACAATGTGAAAGAAAGTCACGTTTTGTTTTTATTATTATTATTAAACTATTATTTATATACACTATTATAACTTCGTGCTCTTAATTCGGGTGTTCTTTGACTTGACCAAAGTTGCTCGTTTACGCTCCAACGTCTATGAACACCTACAAAATATAAAATAAAAAAGATAAATACTAAAAATGAGACAAAACTAATAAAAATCTATAAACACCTATACTAAATAAAATAGACCGGTACAAGCCTAAAACTAATAAAAACACTATCTAAACGACTCGAAAACTATACAAACTTTACACTGGAAATAGATGTATTTTACAATACATCACTACCAGTCTTGCCTTGTTCTTGATTATCATACCAGCTTCATCTTGTTTGTTCCTGAAAACCCATCTTGTGCCAATTGGTTGCTTGTTTGGAGGTAAGGGACAGATTTCCCAGACCTGTTGCTTGTTGAACTGAAGCAGTTCATCTTGCATAGCTTGCACCCAATTATTGTCTTTGAGGGCTTCCTGGTACTTCTTTGGTTCCAACTGTGAAATAAAGGCTGAAAATAGGCAAAAGTTGGAGAGCTGGTTTCTGGTAAGAACACCTGAAGCTATATCACCCATGATTTGATCAAGTGGATGATCTCTGTGTTCAATCAGTTGTTGTAAACCACTGACAGGTGTAGGTGGCTCTTGTTCTTCAAACAAACTACTGAGGTCTATAATATCTGGTTCAGCAGTTTTAGCTTCTTCAGTAGTTGCAGGTGCTGAAGCAGATGTTTGAGTTTGGCCTTCAGTATTTGTTTGATCAGAAGTTTGAGAAACTTCTGATGGTGTTGTAGTTGACTTAATGACTGTTTGAGGAGTCCATGGTGTAGGATCCTTATCTTCAAACCTTTGATCACCATAATAAGTAGGTTTGGAAGAAGTAACAGTCTTTTCAGGTCCAAAGTGAAAGTTGTCAAGGTCAAAGAGTTCAGCAGGATGTGCTGGAATAAGAGTGTGTTTTGACTCATTGAACTTGACATTCAATGTTTCTTCTACTATCCTGGTGTGAGAATTAAAAACCTTGTAGGCTTTTTTAGTTGAAGAGTAACCAAGAAAGTAACTTGAGTCAACTTTGGCAGCAAACTTTGAAATAGATTCCTTTATGTTCAAGATGAAACATTGACACCCAAAAGCCCTGAAAAAGGAGATAAGGGGCTTCATGCCATGAAGAACTTCATAGGCAGTCTTGGAATGTCTCTTGACCACAAGAACTCTATTCTGAACATAACATGATGTGTTAACTGCTTCTGCCCAAAAGTACAAGGGCAGTCCAGAATCAGCTAACATTGTTCTTGCTCCTTCTATCAATGTTCTGTTCTTCCTTTCTACTACACCATTTTGTTCAGGAGTTCTGGGAACACTGTATTGTCTAATAATCCCTTTAGACAAACAGAATTCATCCAGAGTTTTGTTCCTGAACTCTGTCCCATTGTCACTTCTAATGGTTTTGACAGATAGAGAATATTGTTTCTCTACTTGTAGAATGAAGAACTTGATGATTTCAGCAGCCTCATCCTTGGAGAATAAGAAGAATACCCATGTAAATCTTGAGTAGTCATCAATGATGACTAAGCAGTACTTCTTCTTACCAAGGCTCATAATCTTGACAGGTCCAAATAAGTCCATATGGAGTAGTTGAAGACATGCAGTTGTTTTTGATTCTTCAATAGACTTATAGGAGGACTTATGCTGTTTTCCCTTTAAACAGGATACACAGTGTTCTTGACACTGGTATACTTTCAAAGGTAGACCTCTGACCAAGCCCATTTTTGTGACTTTATTTATGGTTTTAAAGTTCACATGGCCAAGTCTCCTGTGCCAGAGATCTGTTTCTGAAGTTGATGCCCTTGAGAAGAAACAGGCAATGTTGTTCAATACTTTGTCTTTCTCAATGTCCACTGCATAGACATTGCCACATCTTTTGGCAATCAGCAAAGTATGATCTTCAATAATCTTCTCTATCAACTTCTGGCCTTCTGGTGAGATGATCTTGCATGCTGTCTTTGTGAAAAAGGAAGAATATCCTTTATCACACATTTGTGACACACTCAGCAAGTTGTATTCAAGGTTTTCCACCAGATTAACCTTGTCAAACTGTATTTTGCCAGAGGAGACATTGCCATGTCCTAGCACATATCCCTTAGCATTGTTCCCAAAGGATACAGATCCTTCTCTTTGGCTGATAAAGTTGTTTATCAGGTATCTGCATCCAGTCATGTGCATAGAGCCTCCACTATCAACATACCATATGCTGTTTAAGCCCCTGGAAACTCTCTGCACATAAAAGCAAATTAGTTAGATTTAGGAACCCAAGCCTGTTTGGCTTTGGGTTTGCTCTTGAGAACAGTTACAGTTTGTTCTTGACCAGGTTGAGAAATCCATGTCTTTTTGGCAATGGATTTTTCATTAAGAACCATGGTGGTATCCTTTTTAGGACCACCATCAACCTTGGTCATCAGTAGTTCTACCATGTTCATTAGATTTTGTATCTCAGCAGTTTGTGAAACTGCTGATGATTCTGGTCTGACTACTGACAAGGAATTTTGAGAAAAAGATTTTGGTTGAGATTTTATCTTTTTCTGAGAAAAGGTGTTTTCAGGTTGTTGTTTCTTGGGTTTAAAGATTCTTTCATAATCATTTCTGATTTGATTTCCCACAACCTGTTGTTTAAATTTTTGATTGAACTGAATTCCTTTTCTGTATCTACAAAATTCAGTTTTGTGGTTGAACAGGCCACAAATTTCACATTCTTTTGCCTTTTGTTTTTGATCTAAACGCAAATTTCTGACATTTGTGAAGAGATTTTGCTCATCAGTAGTTTTCAGGGTCTCAACTCCTGATGTAGATGAAACTACTGATGGCTTGTTGTCAGATTTTGTTAATACTTCTGAAGTACTCTTTAAAAATGCCAGGATTTCTGTTTAGAAAGTTTTCATGGAAAGATGTGCAGTCTTTCCCTTCAGAAGTTTCATTTGAAACAATTCTTCTCCCATCTTCAGTAGTTTTGGGAAAGAAATCTGTTGGTGTTTCAACATGATGGTATCCTATGCCAAACTTAACATTTGAAGCACTTTGTTTGTTTAGCAATAATTGATACCCCTTACAAGATTCCACCCATTTTTCACATGTGATCCTGGTGTCAGCAAGCTCTTGTCTGACATCTCCCAGGTCATTTAGCATGAGTTTGATTTGTGCTTGGGTTTCAATGGCTGAGTCAGTTAATTTAGAAACTTCTTTTGTTTTAGCACACAGTTTTCTTTCTAAATCACATTTTATCTGTGTGTATTTTCTTTCTAAATCATTGGTTTTTCCTTGTAAGTGCACATTGGTCTCTCTTATGAGAGCAAAAGTTTCTTTGCAAGAATTTGAGCAAAGTTTTGTCAAAGATTCTTTTGATACCTGTGACAATGCAGATTTTGAAGTACAGCCTTCAAATGCCATTAAGGCAAAGTTCTTTCTGCCATTGTCTGGTTCTCCCCAGTTGATGTCAAACACTTTGTTGTCTGCATCAGGATTGCACTCTGTGGTGTCAAAAGGAAGACTGCTCCAGTCAACATACCCTGAGGTGAAAAGACTTTGTTGAGAGGGTTGTTGAGGCTGTGGAGGATGTTGAGCAGCTGGAAAGGGAGGGATTGATTGTTGGCTCTGCATCTGTTGAGCAGGCACTTGAACATATTGTACTTGTGGCATGTATTGCTGTTGAGGAGCTTGTGCCTGTACAAAATGAGCACTCCCTTGAGTTCCATTATTCCTATTATAATTGGGGTTATAGTTATTTCCAGATTGTGATTGGTTAAAGCTAGAGCTTCTACACTCTCTAGCAAAGTGTCCCAACTTCTGACACTTGTGACATCTCAGTTTAGATTTGTCAAAACCAATTTTTGTATTACTGGTCAATCCTGGAAATTTCCTTCCTGACCTTTTATAAAACTTGTTAGTTTTAATGCTTAGCATGGCCAGTTGGTGTAATATGTCCATTTCTTCTAAGTCATCACTGCTAAAGTTTTTCAAATCATCCATGATAAAACATAGATTATCAGCAGTTTGACTTTGGTCATTATTGTCATAACCTGGGAAAGATCTTTCTGATGAGATCCCAGTGGTTATGTCAATATTGTCATAAGATCCATAGGAACAAGTTGGTGAATCTTGTCCCAAAAGTGCTGTACTACCTGGTAGGTAGTCATCAGCAGTTTTACCAGATGATTGTAATTTCTTCTTTTGACCAATTTCTCTCTCAAAAGTAAGTAATCTCCCATGGAGTTTTGTAAGAGTGAGGGAGCTAAAATCTGGTGAGGATCTTAAAACAATGGAGTATGTTTCCCATTTGTCAGGTAAAGACCTTAAAAATCTATGTAGCATAGACACTGTTGTATAGGTCTGACCATTTAACTTTAGCTCAGATATTAATGAGGAGAATCTTTCAAATTGTTGAGTTAAAGTTTCCCCATTAATATGAGCAAATGTTTCATATTGTTGAGCTAAAATCTCTCTGGTGTTGGCAATCACCTCTTCAGTTCCTCCAAACTGTTCTTTAAGACAATCCCAGAGTTCTTTGGCACTTTCACAATGTAAAAGGCCAGAGTATATCTCATTTGGGAGAGCCATTGCCAACATAGAGAATGCTTTTGCATCTAGCTCAAGTTTTAGGAAATCATCATCTGTATATTCTTTAGGGTCCTTAGGGACCTTAACATTAGTTTCAAGATTAACATTTACTGGTTTGTGAGGACCATATATCACAGATCTCCAACAACCTGTGTTGGTTTGTGACAAGGTATGTGCCATTCTCTTTTGCCATATGTTGTACTCATTTCTCACAAGCATGGCAGGTTTAGTGGCAGAACCAGTATTATGTGGATCCATTTTAAAGAGTATAGATTTGTCAGATGACTCTTTTAAGTGATGGATGTTGATAAAAAGTGAACTTTTGATCTTTTTATTGAATATCAATAAGAGCTTTGTGTCTGATTCTCAATTTGTTAGATTGATATGTGATCAGATAAACCAATGCTCTGATACCAATTGTTGGATCAGTTTGCTCTTTTTGCTAAGTAAGAACTTGTTATCTTAACACTTAAGTGTTTAGCAAGTCCTTGTAAATCAGATTATAAGCACAGCGGAATGTATAAGTTAAAGCAACACTTTTTATACTAAGGCAGAGTTGTTACTCCCCCTTGATGATTGAAACTAATAAATGACAAGTATTTATTATGAATCCAAGCAGTAAATGAGAATTAGATACTTAGACAGATTCACAATAAATACAGAAATGGAATAGAACAGTGATAGTGTTTGAAGGATTTTTCTATTAAAATCAATGTCTAAAATAGAAGGTTGAAGCCTCCTATTTATAGACGTTTACATACATGTATCTTGCCCAAAAAGCAAGTACAGAAACAACAGAAACAAGTTGCACAAGTTGCAACATTGAAACTAACAAAATAGCTAAAAGTAATAATAAACAATAAAACTACTGATGCAAAAGGCGGTGGAAAATATCTGATGCTAAGTGCTGATGAAAGACAAACTACTGATGAGTAGTTTGTCTTCAGTACTTCTGAAGTGAACTTGTCTGGTTTGGACTTCAGAACTTCTGATGAAGTTTCTTCTTCAGCACTTCTCATATCTTCTCTTCAGCAGTTCTTTGTTTTCTTTTCAGTACTTCTATACTTAGCCAAAATGACAGAAGTGAATTAGACTAAGGTTTACAAAAGTGGTTTCACCAATCCTCTTTGTCCTAACTGATAATTAAAGCTACTTAACTGTTCCTATTTGAATTTTTTCAGGAAATTGGAGCTCCAACCCAAATAGAAATGATTTTCAGGTAAACTTAGTTAAACCCGAAGATTCCTAGAGATACGAGACCCGAAGCATGTTCCAAGGATGTGTAAAGACCTTGTCGGGGCATTAATGATGATAAAATTGCCCTGGGTTTGACCAAGCACACACATGCTTACTAGTACAAGGGCCCTGCGCACTAGAAGACAAATGAGCCAACTTGGGGAACAAGAAAACAAGGTTTCTCAACTGGTACGCTCGTGCCTACTCATGAGCACGCCTGTGTACGACATCAAGTATAGACCAGACAGATCTTGTAGAAACAAAACGTATGTGGGGCAGGTGCACACTCTCAAACACCCTCGTGCTTGCCCTGGCAGCTCTATAAATAGCAAGCACAACTCAATATCTTGTGCCATCTTGGGATGCCTTCTATGCTTCTAGAAGAGATCTTGTGGTCTTGTAGAAGGCGTTAGGACCGTCCTCACATCCATCCAAGGTTAGGATCCATCCTACCTTGGGTTTCTTGGCTGAGAACGGTACCATAGGAGTAGTGTACATGCAATAAACGTCGAGGGTCATCAAGATCACATTTGAAGCATTGGATCAAGGAAGTTGAAGACTTATCTATGAGTTGGAAACATCCATGTTATTGTGTTCATTATCTGTTATGGTTGTATCCATCTAGTATTCTCTGTACCTATTCGATTTGTTAGACTTTTATTTTATTAGTTGTTTATTTTAGTTATTTGGTGTGTTTATCTTCTTAACTAATTCTTGTTTGTTTATCTTTGTGACAGGTTCAATTAGTGGTTGACTTAACAAACCTTTAAAATCAACCAAAACAAAACTAATAAAATAAACGATCATGGAGTTCGTATGGCTTCTAGTAGTCCTGAGCTAAATCCAAGGCAAGGAAAATGGTAGACAGATCGTTTGGGTTTCTAATATCCAAAACGAGTTCTAAGCAATGGCTTCTGAAGTGGACCAGATTGGGTGACAAGTTTCTCATTCATACCAGAAGTGTGGGTGATTTTCTTGGCAAAAGGAGGATTCCCTATGGGTGGAACAGTGATCTTCGGATTGCACACCTTTAGGATTATTTTCACCTTTGTTAAGGATTTCATTCACAAGTTTCGGGGGTTAAGGGTTGAACTTGTTGAGTCATTTAATCACTAAACTAAACTTATATTTATCTGATCAATAAATACTTAGTTTGTCACTTTTTAAATATAAATAAAACAAGGATTATCTGATCGTTAGTACAATGCCGTTAACTTCTTAGAGGGTCCCCCGTCACACAAGCTGATGGCATGTGAGATATTCTGGTATGGAAAGCGTGAGTTAAGAGAGGTGGAATAGATTCCCAGTTGGAATTAAGTTTCTACATTAATTTAAGAAGGTAAATTAGAGAACCCAATGCTTAAACGAGTGGCTTTGCAGTGGTTTAGGAAGTGCCTAACAAGTGGGACCCAAGCATTCCAATAAGTTACATGACTTGTGTGCATTAGGTAACACCGCACTTATCAACCAGGAGAAGACCGGCCTACGGGCCTGCAATCCAGAGATACCTTTGTGGGGACTCGTACACTTTCGCTGTGCGTGACCCATAGAGTTGCCATAACGTTATCCATTGTTTATTTCTTTTCCCATCTCCTAATTTTGAAGGGACCGTTCAAAAGCCGTTCTCATCACCTATAATTAAATCTACTACTACTTTTAATATAATTAGCCTACTTATTCGGAGGGTCCCCAAGACATGCATGTTTTCAAAACCTACTATTTTTATCTTTTTATTTTAAAACCAAAACCTTTTCAAAAACTATTTTTCATTTAGAACCCCTCTGTTTTATTTTCTTTTTCAAAACCCGATTAACAAAAGTGATGAAAGGTTAAGTAGGGGAAATTGTGTTCTCTCGAATACCATACTCAGTATTTACCCTAGAAACCTATACTATACACGTAAGGCTCTCTACCTATGTGTTGGTTTTAGTTTCTAAGTAAATATCGTTTACTTATAAATTTAAAACTTGTTAACGGTTTAGTGAAATTTCCTCTTTTTCCCAAAACCAAGGTTTTGAAATTGAAACATCAAGTTTTTGGCACCGGGAAAAACGATAACTTTTCTAATTACTAAAACCAAGCACATCAAGTTTTTGGCGCCGTTGCCTAGGAACACAGTTAATTTCTAAAGAAAGACTCAAGTCACTTAGTTAATCAGTTTATTTTCTTTTCCATACTCTTTTCCCATTATTTTGCTTTTTTATTTGTATTCATCTTTATTTTACGCTTTCATTTTTATTTTTGATAATTGCGGTTGTTTTAGTTTGTCATTGCATGTTTACTTTCGGATTGGACACCTTGGAGAATTCCCGTGAAGGAAGTCGAAACCACCAATTTTATCAACTTTCAGTTTGGAGGCTCTTTATTTTTGCATTATTTTCGTTAGACAAAGGTTTTTCATGCCATGAATATCGACAGGTAAGTGTAGGAAAAGTGGAAAATAAGTCGGGGGAAAAATTTTCAACGATTTTAAAATTAAACTGTTTTCAGAACTTAAAATTGGGTTTTAAAATCAATTTAGAGAAATCCACCTAAAATTTTAAAACCATATCTTTAGAAACATTTAAAAATTGAAAAACGCAAAAAACCGGACACTCTGGGGACAAGCACGCCCGTTCTCAATAATGAACACAACCGTGCTCGACGTGCAGACAGAATGGTTTATTTAAAGGGTCTTGACTTGTCAAACCCTCACTTCATCTTCCCCAAACCACTCGCACCCGTCGCTTACCCCCTTGAAACCCCCATTTTCCACCATTTTTCTTCATTTCAGGCTCAATTCATTAATCTAAGTTATGTATAATCACTCTTTAACAACTTTTATGTGTTGTTAGGTCCAAATATGTCCAGATTCTTGAGTTTTTTAGTAGCACCATTCCTTGAAGAAAAACATTAGATTTCTAGCCTTTTTAGCTCAAATATGAGTATGAAACTTTAGAAAAATGATTAGGGTAGTGCTACGAACATAATGGGGTAAAAATTTTTGCAAGAATTCTGACAGGTTTGAAACCCGTCACTTCAGACAGGTGCACGGCAATGCTCACCAATGAGCATAGGTGGGCTCATTTAGAAGACACTTTTTGAATTTCCCCGTTGACCCAGTGAGCACGCCGTGCTTGACCGGAGAAACCACCGGAACTTTTTATGTTTCAATTTTAAACCATTTTTGCAGTTTAAAAATATTTTTAGGGTGTTTTAGATAAAAACAATTCAAACAGTTAAAACAGTAATTAATCAGACCTACTGACTGAGCCACACGGCCGTGCACACCTCTGTGCACGGGCGTGCAACCACTCGTACCCAGAACTGTTAAATTTTCTGGATTTTATATTTTAAGAAACTGAACCAATTCTGTTGTATTTTACAGGAAAATGGCACCTCGCAGAAAGAGGCAATCACGACGTTCACTATCACTTTCCTCGGGCTCCCACCATGTCCACCAATCGGGCGACTCGCCGCCCTTGCAGATTCCTCCTCACGAGATTGCAGAGGCTGATGGACCTATCCCCGATGAGGTCCACCCATGGTTGTACTTCAACCAGCATAGTGACGAGAGCAACACTCACAGGCGTTTGCTTAAGATTATGCCCAGACAGATTTGTGACTATAGGCTCGTGGATTTCGAGTCGGTGGCCTCTGTAGGACTGTCTTCACGGTTCTATAATATACTCTCTCATCAGTGGATACAGATCACTAAGCATACTTATAGGGAGCTCATCCTAGAGTTTGTATCCTTGTTTTCTTACAATCCACCTATAGGGTCAGAGGACAGGATTACCGAGCGATGTATCAGGTTTAAGATGGGTAAGGTGTGGTACAGGCTCACGCTTGCAGAGTTTGGGATTAGATTTGGTTAGATAAGCATAGGGAAATCTACTCACCGGTTTTCACTAGGAGCCTTTTTTACTGGCCACCCAGTATGCAGCCCACGGAATTTTGGGCACAGATTTCTAATGTTCCATATGACCCTAGGAAGCATAAGAGGTCTAGCTTCCAGGATCCACTACACATGTGGCTTCACATGGTCATTTCCAGCACTATTGGGGCATGAAAGGACAGTACTGGGGAGTAAATGAGAAGGAGATTTTCTACTTTGCACATGCACTTGCTGAGTTCTTCACCCGTTGTTGGGGTACTACTACTGCGAGCCACATCTTTGGTGGACCTTATATTACACCCTTGGCCACTAGTTTGGGCTGACTTCCAAGCTTCTTTCAGAGATCATGGGGTCTTGTGGGAGGCCTTAGGGCCTTCCTAACATCCCTCCAAGGTTAGGATCGATTCTTCCTTGGGTTTCTTGGCCAAGAATGGTACCATAGGAGTAGTGTACATGCAATAAACGTCGAGGGTCATGAGTATCACATTTAAAGCATCGAATCAAGGAAGTTGAAGGCTTGTCTATGAGTTAGAAACATCCATGTTCTTGTGTTGATTATCTATTATGACAGGCTAAGTTAGTGGTTAACTTAACAAACCTTTAAAATCAACCTAAACTTAACTAATAAAATAAACTATCATGGGGTTCGTACGGCTTCTGCTAGTCCCGAGCTAGATCCAAGGCAAGGAAATCGGTAGTGAGACAGATCCTTCGGGTTTCTGATATCCAAACTGGGTTCTAGGCAATGGCTTCTGAAGTGGACCAAATCCGAGTGACAAGTTTAGGGTTCATATATACCAGAAGTGGGATTGATTTTCTTGGCAAAGGGAGGATTCCCTACGAGTGCACCAATGATATTCGAATTGCACACCTTTAGGATTATGTTCCACATTTCTTAAGGATTTAATTCACAAGTCTCAGGGGTTAAGGGTTGAACTTGTTAAGTCATTAAATCACTAAACCAAACTTATATTTATCTTATCAATTAATACTTAAGTTGTCACTTTTTAAAGATAAAGAAAACAAGGACACTAAAACAAGCTGATGGCATGTGAGATCTTTTTGTACAGAAAACGAGAGTAGAGAGAGGTGGAAGGGATTCCCAGTCGGAGTTAAGCTTCTACATTAATTTAAGAAGGTGAATTAGAGAACCCAGTGCTTAAACGAGTGGCTTTGCGGTGGTTTGGGAAGTACCTAACAAGTGGGACCCAAGCTTTCCAATAAGTTACATGACTCGTGTACGTTAGGTAACACCACAGTTGTCAACCAGGAGAAGACCGGCCTACGAGCTAGCAGTCCAAAGACACCTCTATGGGGACTCGTACACTTCCTCTGTGCGTGACCTATAGAGTTTCTAGAACTTCATCCCTTGTTTATTATTTTTCCCATCTCCTAACTCTAAAGGTACCATTCAAAACCCGTTCTCCTCACCTATAATTAAATCTACTACTACTTTTAATATAATTAGCCTACTTATTCGGAGGGTCCCCGAGACGTGCATGTTTTCTAAACCTACTATTTTTATCTTTTTATTTTAAAACCAAAACCTTCTTAAAAACTATTTTTCTTTTAAAACCCCTCCATTTTATTTTCTTTATCAATACCTGATTAACAAAAGTGATGAAAGGTTGAGTAGGGGAAAGTGTGTTCTCTGGAATATGATGCTCAATATTTACCCTAGAAACCTATATACTATACACGTCAGATTCTCTGCCTATGTGTTGGTTTTAATTTCTAAGTAATTATCATTTACTTATAAATTTAAAACTTGTTAACGGTTTAGTAAAACTTCCACGTTTTCCCAAAACCAAGGTTTTGAAATTGAAACAAGTTTTTTGCACCGGGAAAATGATAACTTTTCTAAATACTAAAACCAGGCACATCACATACATATATGTAAATAAGAATTTGATTTGAATAAGTATAAGAACCAAATAAACAAATATATATGATTATAAGACTTGAATGTGTATAAACAAGATATTTATGGTATTGGTGAAAGGATAATATATAGTTTGACAAATGAATAGAACATATATATATAGGCAAATAATATGACAATTGGATATTAATGACATCGAGACAGTTGGCCGATATGATGCTAATAGCAATAATGAAACATAGACATTGAGACATCGGACTTAAGATAAACCTTGCGGATATAAGACATAAGGCGCACTTGATGATTATATTTATATACTTGGAATTGTGGAATGTATGAATAATAATAATAAAGATATTGGACTTTAGGACAAATTGCTCAATACATGGTTTATCATGCGAGAGTTATGATGCCGAACAATGTATGTATAGGAAACATGACATTAAACTTGACGTATGGGACTACAGATTAAGAACTATATCTTATGATAATGGATAAGTTAAACCATAATCTGATAATTAAAATAAACTCACATAAACAACGGAAGGTCCTAGTCATCCATACGTGTAACCATAAGGCTTGGTTACACGCGCTAATACTTGTAATCATGATAGGACTTGGCATGTAAAGGATAGACATGTTCGAGGCATTGGAAAGACATATCATTACGTAACATAATAGGTGAGTTCTATGTACTTTCCCTTTTTTGTGTTTTAATTGTTTTGGGGTAAACATATGCTTGTATGTCTTAACTGTTTTATGTGACAAGATACTAGCTGCCGGATTACACTGACACTCATTAAGCCAAGGGTAGTTGGGCCACTTAATATATGGGTAGTACTACTTGGGGAATCCCCCACACATAGTGGACTCGTGACTAGGGAACTAGGAAACCCTTTACTAAGGTCTTCGGGCCATTATGGCATGTATTTTGCCATGGTGAATCTATAATGGCAGTAGATAGATTCCATGTTAGGTTTGAGGTGTCGCTTATACATCACCATGTGCTGAGTTGTGTGAACTTGTAAACTTTCTTTTGAAATGAAAAACTTGTTTTGGAACCACTTAACTACATACACGAACTCACCAGCGTAATTGCTGACCCAAACTCTTTTTAAGCATGTGTTTAGGTACACTAGATGGATGCATGGTAACTGCGAGGTATATGTTTGCTAGTTTCGGATTAGAGATTAACATGTTAGAAGATTGTCGCTAAAAGTGTTGCGGTTTAGAGCATCTAGAGATAAACATGATAGAGATTGGATCGACTAGTGGACTACACCTCATCAACTTCTTCGACGACCGCCACGATTCGTCCCTGCATAGTTATAAATCTATTTATTTAAGTTGTGTAATTATATTCTTGGACTAGAATTTGTATTAAACAATAAATATTAGTCATCGTTGCTTCCGTTGTGCAAGTGTGACATCTATCTGTATTTCGTCCAGCCCCCCCCCCCTCGGTCAGGGTGTTACACATTGGCTGCCAAATCATGGGTGATACCATGGTATGGGCTTATGAGTTTGGGAATTGGTGGGTTAGTTAGTCTAATTGTTGGACAAAGTAGATTAGAATTTATGCCTACCAAGTGTTTGATGAATTTCCTAATTGAAAAATCTAGATTGTTATATTTAAGCTTATGAAATCATTGGTGAGAATGCCATTAATGATAATTACGTGATAAGTTGGATATGTTAACTAAAGAAGGAAAAACATAAGTGTATTAATAAACACTTGGGTTGCTTATTTAGGCGGCTCAAGTGGAATCTCGGAAGCTAAAGGCGAACCCGAAAATCGCCAAAAAGGAAAGTTATAAGGTACGCTTTGGTTCTCATACATTCTCATTATTGAATCCTTACTTATAGTTAAATGGTAGTGTTCATGAATTAGGGAATCATTAAATACGGAAATTAGAAATAGACATATAAGAGACTTGTACAACCGAAGCTTAAGTAGCCCTCGGGGTTATACAGGCTGATGTGTTGACTAAATAACTTAACATGGTCATGAACCATGGTAGCATTGGGAATCTACATGGCCATAATATAATGGTCATCATATTGAATACCCAAACGGGTCAAAATGGTAGCTCATGCTCAAGTAAGGGTAATAGGAGAATAAAACCAAGGTATAAGCGATCCCCGAGCAAATTGTAGAGCCCGAGGCATCCCTATATGAAAACAAGACCGAGTTATAAGCAATCCCTGAGCAGATTGTAGAGCCCGAGGCATTCATATCTTACAATCGATCTTGACTATGTCTTGAACGATTGAAATCAACACAATCCTTGACCATGTATTGGTTGGAAATCAAGAATCAGGACTTCGGTAATTAATGACTGAATTCTCAACATAATCCAAATTAGCCATTAAGACAACATGCAAATCCATACCGGGTACTAGGCGTTTGTTTGGTTAGTTGACTAGATTGAATCAGAAGCTCAGGTTGTTAGACGAGTTAGAAGCCATGAGAATCAAGTAATTTGACAATAATGGGTCGATTTGGGTTGAAACTCCCAACTTGAACAATGGATCATAGAAACTATAAAGACTCGATACATAATAGGAAATTCATTTTTGGAAACATTGAAATTCCGAGATGTCATGTATATGGGTCACCTTAGTGTTTGAATGTAGTACACCCATGAATTGGGGTGCATAGTTATGACCAAGACTTGGAAATGCTACTAATTAGCAGCTGCAAGCCGTAGCTTACGGCCAGCAGACCATAAGGTACGGCAAAGACCCAAGCCTGACTAGAAGCTGCTGACCATAAGGTACGGTCCACTAAGCGTAGCTTACGGCGAGGTCTCAGCCGACCAGAAACAACAGACCATAAGCTATGGTCCATTGACCATAGCTTACGGCGAGTATCAACAACAACACTTATGTTTGTTTTGTTTTCATTTTTGTAATGTTTCTTGTTAAAGTTTCTTGTGTGGTGATTTCATGCTAGGAAAAGGGTATGATGGCCTACTGAATGGACGATCAAGCAACCAATCGAACCGAACTAACCAAGATGTGTTTAACCTTTTGATTAGAATTTTTCATGTGGGATTTTGGTCTTCAATGTTGTTTTTATGATCTTCCTTTGTGTCAAAACTTTGAATATGAATTAGTTGTAATTATGAACATGTCTCATCTTCTTGACAAGTCGTATTTAACGATGAGGAAAGAATTTTGTTAGCTTTAACTTGAATTAACATTAAGAAAAACCACTACACGTGTTTTCACTTTCTTTTATGTCATTTAAACTATGTTTTGAGAGTAAGGGTTTTATAACATCCATTCACGAATAACTCATGTGGTTATCAAATCTTCAAGATACCAAATACCCTGCATGACAAACCATATAAACAAAAAAATATATAAATTGGGACACTGCGATACATAGATCAATTACGCTCACCACACTCCAACGTTATACACAGCGATGAAAACTCATCAACGATTGTAGCAACAATACTGGTTGACGATGATGTTCGTGGCAGATCCGTGTAGAGAAGTGTATAAGAAAACAAAACATTCTTAACTTTTATTATTAATAGATGTTTTGGTCAAAAATTATTTGATAAAAATAACTTTGTATTCCAAATTAGTAAAAGTGAGGTCGAGTGCTAAATGTGTTTGCAATGTATAAAAATCAGTTTTATCTTCAGGATAACAGTTTAAGGATGTCAAAGAAAATGTATTAGACAACTATGCTCAGGATAGCAAAGGAATCGATCATGATGGACAGTTATATCCTGAGGATGTAACTGTCTGATAGAATGATAAGACAAGCAAAGATAAAATGAATGTAAATGTAATGTAACAAGAGAACAACACCCGATATATGAGGAAAGCCCTTGATCACTTGATGATCGCCGGCACAAAACCTCGGGAGGAGTCTAAGCCCCTGCCTTGTTTGTTAATATTAATAAGGTAAAAATGAATACAACTTTGGATGGGTGATGAACGAGTGACTAAGATTACAATGTTTGTGTTGTGTGTGTGTAGAGAGAGTATCAGGTTTTCTATATTAAGCAAGCAGGTATCAAGTGTCCTATACTCGTTTATCACCCCCTTTATGTAGTTGCAAATGAATAAATAAAAGATCCCATGAAATCCGCCTCCTTTATTGTGCTCCTTGACTGTTTCAGGTGAGCTTTGAAGCAGTGTTAACCAACATAGACATTGGTATAATAGTTTCCATGATTTTCGCCTTCATTTATGTTTGGGCGGTTACACCTTTGACCTATTCTTTAGCAAAGGAATTTTTTCACACGTATAGCTCTTCCATCCTCAGATCTTTTGACTTGAATAAGACCATATAGCCGTTAGGGAAGAGTTACAAGTCTTAGTATTGTTTAATTGTACCTGCAATTACATAACATCAAGATAATTCGTTAGTCTATCCTCAAGATACACATAAAATAGAACACTATTACATCCTGAATCTTGTCCGGTCCTTCAGTATCCTGAGGATGTCACATAGAAAATACAAGTTAGTTCTATCCTGAAGATTTCACCACCAACAATTGTCCCCAATAATATGTTACCGTTAATATTTCAACGGTAATAATATTTTAATTCTGATACGTATCTTCTGAAGCTGATTAGACATCTTTTAGGATGACAACGGCTATTTTTTAGGCTTTAATTTTGTGATGACCATTACACATCATCACCTTCCACCGTCTATATCTAGACCTTGATCCTTCCTTTATAATCACAACAAGATTATCAGAAAGGTAATTTCTTCTTTCATCTCTGCTTTTCTTTAATCCTTTAAACTTTTTTCAAAAAATTTTAAGGATGGGCAAAAAATTAACAAGAGCATTTGGGAGCATTGGAGTCCCCAAAGACTTCATCTCCCAAAACCTGCTAAAGCAGCCTGACCAGGAGGTTTGCTCCTTTACTAATACGGACATTCAGGCCCTAAAGAGCTCACGGGCCTTCCCTAGTTTTGCTGAGATTCGTCCCTATGATCAGAGTGCAAAATCTGATTTTGCATCATTTGTTTGGGTTTGCTTCCTATACCTGTCTTTCCACCTTGGCTTAAGATATCCATTCCCCAAGTTTATCAAAGATTTCTTTGACATACAGGGATGGCCTATACCCAGGCTATGCCTGAGGTTTGGAGGATCTTGATTGTCTGTAACAAGATTATCGAGAATCATGGCATCCAACTTCAAATTGGAGACCTGTCTTACATATATAAGTTGAAAACACATGGGTCAAACTGGAAACTGCTGCTGTCCCAGCCTAAGAGTGTTAGGACAAAAAGGATTGGTGAAACCACTTTTGCAAACCTTAGTCTAATTCACTTCTGTCAAAATACTCTAAGTATAGAACTGCTGAAGAAGAAGGATCAAACTGCTGAAGAAGAGATTCAGAAGTGCTGAAGAAGAAAAGTCATCAGAAGTTCTGAAGTTCAAACCAGACACTTCTACTGAAGAACTACTGAAGACAAACTACTCATCAGTAGTTTGTCATTCATCAGTACTTACTTGAAGATCTTTTCCACCGCCTTTGTATATCAGTAGTTTATTACTTTAGTATTTCTTTTTGCTTTATGTACAAGTTCCAAGACTGCAACTTGTTGCAACTTGTTTCTAAACTTGCTTTTGGCAAGGTTCATGTATTTGTAAAGTCTATAAATAGAAGGGTTCATCCCTCTGTTTTAGACATTGATTTTAATACAGAAATCCTTCAACACTTATTATTGTTATTTCCATTTCATGTTTATTGAGAATCTGTCAAAGTGTTTCATTCTCATTCAATACTTAGATTCTCAATAAACACTTATCATTTATTTAGTTCTTGAATCCAGGGGGAGTAATAACTCCTGTTGATAAGTGTAGCTTTAAACTTATAACATTCCGCTGTGCTATCACTGATCAAGAACTTGCTAAACACTTAAGTGTCAACTAGCAAGTTCAACAAAAGAGCAATATACTGATCCAACAATTGGTATCAGAGCACTGGTTTATCTGATCACATATCAATCTAACACATTGAGAATCAGACACAGGCTCTTATTGATATTCAATAAAGGATTATAAGCTCACTTTTATCAACATCCATCACTTTAAGAGATATTTGACAAATCAATACTCTTTAAAATGGATCCTCATAATACTGGTTCTGCCACTAAACCTGCCATGCTTGTAAGAAATGAATATAACATATGGCAAAAGAGAATGGCACATACCTTATCACAGACCAACATAGATTGTTGGAGATCTGTGATATATGGTCCTCATAAACCAGTAAATATAAATCTTGAAACTAAAGAAGAGATTCCAAAAGAACCAAAAGACTATAATGATGATGATTTCCTAAAACTTTAGCTTGATGCAAAAGCTTTCTCTATGTTGGCAATTGCACTCCCAAATGAAATCTACTCTGGCCTATTACATTGTGATAGTGCCAAAGAGCTTTGGGACTGCCTAAAAGAACAGTTTGGAGGAACTGAAGAGGTGATTGCCAACACCAGAGAAATCTTGGCTCAACAATATGAAACTTTTGCTCACATTAATGGGGAAACTTTAACTCAGCAATTTGAAAGATTTTCCTCATTAATATCTGAGCTAAAACTAAATGGTCAGACCTACACAACTGTATCTATGCTTCATAGATTTTTAAGGTCTTTACCTGATAAATGGGAAACATACTCAATAGTCTTAATATCCTCACCAGACTTTAGCTCCCTCACTCTTACAAAACTTCATGGGAGATTACTTACTTTTGAGAGAGAAATTGATCAAAAGAAAAAGTTACAAAATTCTGGCAAAACTGCTGATGACTATCTACCAGGTAGTACAGCACTATTGGGACAAGACTCACCAACTTGTTCAAATAGTTTTGGATCTTTTGACCACATTGACATAACTGCTGGGATCTCATCTGAAATATCATTCCCAGGTTATGACAATAATGACTTTGGTTAAACTGCTGATAACATGTGTTTTATCATGGATGATTTAAATAGCTTCAGCAGTGATGACCTAGAAGAAATTGATATTTTGCACCAACTGGCCATGTTAAGTTTAAAAACAAATAAATTTTACAAAAGGTCAGGAAGGAAGTTTCCAGGACTTAACAGTTCTACAAAAATTGGTTTTGACAAATCTAAACTTAGATGTCACAAGTGTCAAAAGTTGGGACACATTGCTAGAGAGTGTAGAAGCTCTGGCTTTAACCAATCTCAGTCTGGAAACAATTTTAACCCCAATTATAACAGGAATAATGGAACACAAGGGAGTGCACATTTTGTACAGGCACAAGCTCCACAACACCAATATGTTCCACAAGTACAATATGTACAGATGCCTGCTCAACAGATGCAGAGCCAACAATCAATCCCTCCCTTTCCAGCTGCTCAACAACCTCCACAGCAACAACAACCCTCTCAACAAAGCTTATTTACTTCAGGGTATGTTGACTGGAGCAGTCTTCCTTTTGACACCACAGAGTGCAATCCTGATGCAGACAACAAAATGTTTGACATCAACTGGGGGGAGCCTGACAATGGCATAAAGAACTTTGCCTTAATGGCATTTGAGGGATGCTCCTCAAAATCTGCCTTGTCACAGGTATCAAAAGAATCTTTGAGTAAACTATGCTCAAATTCATGCAAAGAATCTTTTGCTCTCATAAGAGAGACAAATGTGCACTTACAAGGAAAAGCAAATGATTCTGAGA
The DNA here is from genome assembly GCA_030844895.1 of Ambrosia x helenae. Lineage (NCBI taxonomy): Eukaryota > Viridiplantae > Streptophyta > Magnoliopsida > Asterales > Asteraceae > Ambrosia > Ambrosia x helenae. The sequence goes on along the minus strand of CM061228.1, from coordinate 102,988,017 downwards.
GAAAATTCACTCAGATGAAATGTGATTTAGAAAGAAAACTTTCTGCAAAAACAAAAGAAGTTTCTAAATTATCTAACTCTGCTATTGAAACCCAAGCACAAATTAAAATCATGATTAATGACCTAGGGAATGTCAGACAAGAGCTTGCTGACACCAAGGTCACATGTGAAAAATGGGTGGAATCTTGTAAGGGGTACCAACTATTGCTAAACAAACAAAGTGCTTCAAATGTTAAGGTTTGGCATAGGGTACAATCACACTGAAACACCAACAGATTTCTCTCCCAAAACTACTGAAGATGGGAGAAAAATTGTTTTAGGTGAAACTTCTGAAGAGGAAGAATGCACATCTTTCCATGAAAACTTTCTAAAAACACACAAAGAAAGTTCTTCAGAAGTACTGATTAAATCTGACTTTAAGCCATCAGTAGTTTCAACTACATCAGGAGTTGAGAACCTAAAAACTACTGATGACCTAAAACCAATCAAAACTGTCAGAAACTTGTCTTTGAAAGAAAATACAAAAGAATGTGAAATTTGTGGTCTATTCAACCACAAAACAGAATTTTGCAGATATAGAAAGGGTATTTAGTTCAACAAGAAAAATCAACAACTGGTTGTGGGAAAACAAATCAAAAATGATTATGTAAAAACCTTTTCTCCCAAGAAACAACAACCAGCAAAAACCTTTTCTCAGAAAAAGACAAAATCTCAACAATGTCTTTTTCTCAAAATTCTCTTTCAGTAATTAGACCTGAATCATCAGCAGTTTCACAAACCGGTGAGATTAAAGATCTTATGAACTTGGTACAACTACTGATGACCAAAGTTGATGGTGGTCCTCAAAAGGATACCACCATTGTTCTTAATGCAAAATCCATTGCCAAAAAGACATGGATTTCTAAACTTGGTCAAGAACAAACTGTAAATGTTCTCAAGAGCAAACCCAAAGCCAAACTGGCTTGGGTTCCTAAATCTAACTGATTTGCTATCTTGTGCAGAGAGTTTCCAGAGGCTTAAATAGCATTTGGTATGTAGACAGTGGAGGCTCAATGCACATGACAGGATGCAGATACCTGATAAACAATTTTATCAGTCAAAGAGATGGATCTGTATCCTTTGGGAACAATGCTAAGGGATATGTGCTAGGACATGGCAATGTTTCCTCTGGCAAAATACAGTTTGACAAGGTCAATCTGGTTGAAAACCTTGAGTACAACTTGCTGAGTGTGTCACAAATGTGTGATAAAGGATATTCTTCCTTTTTCACAAAGACAGCATGCAAGATCATATCACCAGAAGGCCAGAAGTTGATAGAGAAGATCATACTTTGTTAATAGCCAAAAGATGTGGCAATGTCTATGCAGTGGACATTGAAAAAGACAAAGTACTGAAAACACTGCCTGTTTCTTCTCAAGGGCATCAACTTCAGAAACTGATCTCTGGCACAGGAGACTTGGCCATGTGAACTTTAAAACCATAAATAAAGTCACAAAAATGGGCTTGGTCAGAGGTCTACCCTTAAAAGTATACCAGTGTCAAGAACATTGTGTATCCTGTTTAAAGGGAAAACAGCATAAGTCCTCCTATAAGTCTATTGAAGAATCAAAAACAACTGCATGTCTTCAACTACTCCATATGGAATTATTTGGGCCTGTAAAAATCATGAGCCTTGGTAAGAAGAAGTACTGCTTAGTCATCATTGATGACTACTCAAGATTTACATGAGTATTCTTCTTATTTTCCAAGGATGAGGCTGCTGAAATCATCAAGTTCTTCATTCTACAAGTAGAGAAGCAATACTCTCTACCTGTCAAAACCATTAGAAGTGATAATGGGACAGAGTTCAGGAAGTAAACTCTGGATGAATTCTGTTTGTCTAAAGGGATTATTAGACAATTCAGTGTTGCCAGAACTCCTGAACAAAATGGTGTGGTAGAAAGGAAGAACAGAACTTTAATAGAAGGAGCAAGAACAACGTTAGCTGATTCTGGCCTACCTTTATACTTTTGGGCAGAAGCAGTTAACACATCATGTTATGTTCAAAATAGAGTTCTTATTGTCAAGAGACATTCAAAGACTGCCTATGAAGTTCTTCATGGCATGAAGCCCCTTATCTCCTTTTTCAGGGCTTTTGGGTGTCAATGTTTCATCTTGAACATTAAGGAATCTATTTCAAAGTTTGCTGCCAAAGTTGACTCATGTTACTTTCTTGGTTATTCCTCAACTAGAAAAGCCTACAAGGTTTTTAACTCAAGAACCAGGATAGTAGAAGAAACACTGAATGTCAAGTTCAATGAGTCAAAACACACTCTCATTCCAGCACATCCTGCTGAACTCTTTGACCTTGACAACTTCCATTTTGAACCTGAAAAGACTGTCACTTCATCCAAACCTACTTATTATGGTGATCAAAGGTTTGATGATGAGGATCCAGCACCATGGACTCCTCAAACAGTCATTAAGTCAACTTCAAAACCATCAGAAGTTTCACAAACTTCTGATTCAACAAATACTGAAGGAAAAACTCAAACATCTGCTTCAGCACCTGCAACTACTGAAGACACTGAAACTGCTGAACCAGATATAATAGACCTCAGTAGTTTGTTTGAAGAACATGAGCCACCAACACCTGTCAGTGGTTTACAACAACTGATCGAAAACAAAGACCATCCACTTGATCAAATCATGGGTGATATTGCATCAGGTGTTCTTACAAGAAACCAACTTTCCAACTTTTGTCTATTCTCAGCATTTATTTCTCAGTTGGAACCAAAGAAGTACCAGGAAGCCCTCAAAGACAACAATTGGGTGCAGGCAATGCAAGATGAATTGCTTCAATTCAACAAGCAACAGGTTTGGGAAATATGTCCCTTACCACCAAACAAACAACCAATTGGCACAAGATGGGTTTTCAGGAACAAACAAGATGAAGCTGGTATTATAATAAAGAACAAGGCAAGACTGGTAGTACAAGGTTACTCTCAAGAAGAAGGAATTGACTATGATGAAACCTTTGCTCCAGTTGCAAGGCTTGAAGCCATCAGGTTATTTCTGGCCTATGCCATTTCCAACAAAATAAAAGTTTATCAAATGGATGTCAAGAGTGCATTTTTGTATGGAAAGATAAAAGAGGAAGTGTATGTTTGTCAGCCACATGGGTTAGAGGATCCTTCTCATCCTGATTGGGTGTACAAACTAGACAAAGCTCTTTATGGGCTCAAACAGGCTCCAAGAGCCTGGTATGATACACTTTCAACCTTTTTACTCAAAAATAACTTTACAAGAGGTGCCATTGATAAAACTCTTTTCATAAAACATGTTGGAAATCATGTCTTACTTGTTCAAATATATGTTGATGATATCATTTTTGGTTCAACAAACACAAAATTGTGTGATGAATTTAAGAAACTCATGCAATCAAAATTTGAGATGAGTACAATGGGAGAACTGCAGTACTTTCTGGGACTGCAGATTAAACAACAAACAAATGGAACTTTTATACATCAATCAAAATATGTTAAAGAATTATTAAACAAATTTTCTTTACAAGACTGTAAATCATGTTCCACTCCCATGACACCAACCACACAAGTTGAACCAGATGATCAAGGAAAACAGGTTGATCAAACCATGTATAGATGTATGATAGGTTCCCTTTTATATCTAACTGCTTCTAGACCAGATATTATGTTTTCAACATGTGTCTGTGCTAGATATCAATCAGCTCCTAGGGAATCACACCTTATTGCAGTCAAAAGAATCTTCAGATATTTGAAAGGAACTCCCACACTTGGAATTTGGTATCCTGCTTCAAGCAATACCAAGTTATCAGCTTTTTCAGATAGTAACTATGCAGGGTGTAAAATGTCAAGAAAATCAACATCTGGTGGTTGTCAATTCTTGGGAAACTGTCTAGTGTCCTGGCAATCAAAGAAACAAACATCTGTTGCAACTTCAACTGCTGAAGCTGAATACATTGCAGCTGCAAGTTGTACATCACAGATACAATGGCTCCAATATCAACTTCTTGATTATGGAATCAAAGAGACCAAGACACCATTGCTTGTAGACAGCAAATCTGCCATTAGCATCATTCAAAATCCTGTTCAGTTTTCAAAAACAAAACACATTGAAATCAGGTATCATTTCATAAGAGATTGCTATGAAAAAGGCAAGATTGAAGTGAAACATGTAGCAACAGCTAATCAAATAGCTGACATATTCACTAAACCCCTTGACACATTAGCATTTCAGAAGTTAGTATCCATGCTAGGGATGCTAAATTTGTAAGTGTTTCTCTTTATTTTTCTGCACAACTTTTTTATTTTTCACTTACATCTGTTTTCAAAAACTTGAAAAACTTCTGAAAAGAGAGAAACTACTGATGAACAAAACATCAGTACGGGGATATTTTCTAAAAAGTGATTAACTTCTGATAAAACAACCTTCAGAAGTTATGAATAAAGTATTTATAAAGTATTTCTCATCAGCTGTTCAAAACTGCTGAAGAAAAAATGGGAACTACTGATGAAGATAATTCTTCATCAGCAGTTTAGTCAAAAAGGGCAAATCAGACTTTTCCCATCATCAGAAGTTTAACCTAGTCGGTTTAAAACTTCTGATAAAGAGCTTTTAAACCTAGGCGGTTTAAAACTTCTAATAAAGAAGTTCCAAGCGGTTAAAAACTTCTGATAAATATCTTTTTTCAACACTTATCCATTTAAAACAAAAATTCCCTCCTTCTCTCTCAAGAAAGCTCTCAAACCCCTGAACCTGCAACATAAACATTGTTCGATTCATACACACACACAAAACCACATGGCTTTAGTTCTTAAACAGGGACACAATCTCAGAGCCTACTTAGAAAAACAAGAAGGCTGGTCCCAATACGATGAGATCATTGATCTTGTCGTCAAATCCCAATATTTCACCGCTCTCACAATAGACCCACCAATACATCCTGAAACTCTCAATGAGTTCTGGGCTAATGTTGAGACAGTGATGGTGGATGATGAAGTTATCTCTCTCAACTCAACAATTAAAGGGAGACAAATGGCCATCACACCGGCCATACTTGCAAACAGACTGGGGTTGAATGATGTGAATGCCCCTGAAAAGTTTGACAACTCTGCAATCCACCTAACCATGACTGAGTGTGGTTATCAAGGTACTCTCTCACAAGCTACTATCTTTAAAAAATATTTTGAACCAAAATATAAACTTTTGTTTCATTATATAATTATGTGCTTGAGTCCTAAAACAGGGTCTTATGACCAGATGCCCTCAACCTTTCAACCAATTTTTCATTCCATTGTGAATGAAACAAATTTCAGGGCATCAAAACTTTTCTTTAATGAGTTGGTGTTACATCACAATAACACTAAGAAAAAGTTTTTGTTATATCCAAGGTTCATTATGCAATGCATAATAAATGAACTGGGTAATGAGGTGCTTGTGGGTAAAACTGAAATTTTAAAACCCTTAACCTCACAAGCATACTCAAGGCACAACAAACAGGCTGCTTGGCCAGAAGATGACCAAGGGGAACCAGAACCAGTCCCCATGGAACCCTCATCTTCCAAACCTACTCCACCAAAGGCCAAGAAACCCAAGGTACAAAAACAAAAACCCACCAAACCTAAAAGAAAAGCTGTTCAGGAGGTTGAGATGCCTGAACAAACTATTGTGCAATCTGCACTTCTTAAAGATGTGACTGAAACATCCTCTCAGTCTCATCCATCTCAAACCCCACCAAGAGCACCAATCACAATCCTTTTCAAAAGAAAAAGACTTAAGAAAACTATTCCCATTGATTCTTCTTTTGAAACTGCTAAACCCACTACCCAAACTACTGAAACAGCACCCCAAATTTCTGAACCAGACATTGAAATAGCCAAACTTCTCTCTGGGCTAAAAAGAGAAAGTCCCATCTACACATGTCAGTCCCCATCAACCACATAAAACAGGGACATAGCCTCAGACTTTGACATGGATGTGGACACTCAAAGCCCTAACCAAAGAGATGAGGATGAACCAGAGTCTCTAAGCCCAAACTTAGAAACTTTTGGTACTTTTGAGGCTGCTACTACTCATTTACCACCCAGTGGTGGACCTGAGGACAGAAGTAACATAGCTAAGACCTCAACTGTGGCAACTACTGATGAAGGCTTAATGCCTGAGGTAGGAAATCCTCTGAACCAAGAAAAAGAGGTACATGAGACAACTGAGTTGGGCTCAGCTCATGATGTAACTGATACAGTCCTCATTGAGGATGTAATCAGGGATTCAGATGATTCCATTGATTTGGATGATGTTTCAAAACACCAAACTACTGAATTGACGGCTACAAGTGAAGGTCCTGCACCTGGTGTATCTAAGCTCAAGAAGCTAGTCACACCATCTCAGATTAAAGCCCACTCAATCCATGATTCCCCTAGAGTGGCATCTTCTGTACAACAAGAAGATCAACCAAAAACACACCCCTCACTACAAATTCCTACCCAATTCCCTGGGCAAACAAGCATAGACATGAACCAGCTATGCAGCCCAGATGGTCCCTTGTACCACATGATGAACACCCTCATCAAGAATCACTTCCAAACATATACAGCTAACTTGGAGCTGTCCATGAAGAACCAATTTGGAGTGATACAAACGAATATGAATGATTTGTCCAACAAGATTGACTACAACAGGAAACAGATTGCTCATCTTACAGGTCAGTTCTCCCAAGCTTCAACTTCAAAAGCTGATGAAGCCAAAAAGGGGGAGAAAATCAAGGTACCTATGGATACACCTAAAGCCAGAAGAAAGGCAAGAGTGGCTATCCTAGCAAGAGATCAAAAAGATCAAGCCAGAAAAGAAAAACTGGCCCAACAATTGGTGTCTCTATTCAAGAAATAGAAGATGCTGAAAAGTCTGATGAATCCCAAGGGCATAATGAAGAAACCTCTGATGGCCAAAGTTCTGATGAAGAATCAGAAAGTACTAAAGACAATCCTTCAGTAGTTGACAAACCTTCAGAAGTTGTCAACCCATCAGAAGTTAACACTTCCAAGACTCAAACTGCTGACCCTTCCAGATCAACTGCTCCTATTCAACCAACTTCTGTTCCTACCAGGCCTACTACAACAGTTACCACAATGACTGTGCTAAACCCTTCTCCAATCTCTCAATCAGCAGAACTACTTGAGAAGAGTTTAGTGGCAGCCCAAAAGAAGGCCAGAGAAGATCAGATCTGGAAAACACTGGAAGAAAGGGATGACTTGGATCTAAGCCATGAAGAAAAACTTCAGGCTTATGAAGCTGAACTCCAAAGGCAGGCTAGCCTAGACCAGATTGCTGAAGAAGATAAAAGACATCAACTGATGTCTTACATTACAAAGAACAGCAAAATCAAAGCCCACACGTTGAAGAGACTCTCTATGGAAGAGCTGACAAGAAGAGCTCAACTTATTGCAGATAAACTTGCAACAAGTAAAGACACAAAAGCCAAGAGAGCTCAGATGATAGAAGAATTGGTAGCTAATGGTTATGGTTCAAAAGCCTCAGTGTCCAAATGGAAAGAAGAAAGATTAGTGGACACATATAGAAAATATAAGGCTGCAAGGGCTGCAAATCCAGAGAAGTTTCAAACTGCTGAAGTTTCAACTTCAGTAGTTAGAACTTCTGGTGTTCAAAGAAGACCAGCTACACAAAGAAATAAATCAGAGGAGAAAGTGAAGACTGATTTCAGAATGGTACTACTAGAAGGTAGTACAGTAGTCCATTCTGATTTTGATATAGAAGAAAAGCCTCTGATCAAACAATTCAGGGATCCTTCCACCTTTGCATATCAAATCCAGAAGACCATCACAGACAAACTGCACACTAAGGTAGTAACTGAACATCATCTGCCAACATTTCAGATACCTAATGTGATGGAACAACAGCAGGGAAGTGAATCCCACCTGAGAGTCACTGAAGTTGAAAACATTCAACAATCAGGAGAAACCCAGGGTACCACCATGGTTCCCTACACTTTAGACTTTGACAAGTCTAAAGAACCAATCATCAGATGGTCCTTTACTGATAGAAACTCAGTACTTGTGACAAGAAGAGATCAGACAAGCAGGGCCTATAGGTCGATGAATGATCTGAAGAAACTATCAACCAAAGACCTGCTTACAATCCAACACTTAGAACCACAGAAAGGGTCTCTTACTGATGAACAGCTGAACCAGCTCAAGAATTCCATGTTCAAAGGAATATGGAAAATTGTGAAGGGCAGAAAAGAACAATAAGGAATTAGTAAGGTTTTGGCTTCATCAATCCAGGGGGAGATTGTTAGGACATAAAGGATTGGTGAAACCACTTTTGCAAACCTTAGTCTAATTCACTTCTGTCAAAATACTCTAAGTATAGAACTGCTGAAGAAGAAGGATCAAACTGCTGAAGAAGAGATTCAGAAGTGCTGAAGAAGAAAAGTCATCAGAAGTTCTGAAGTTCAAACCAGACACTTCTACTGAAGAACTACTGAAGACAAACTACTCATCAGTAGTTTGTCATTCATCAGTACTTACTTGAAGATCTTTTCCACCGCCTTTGTATATCAGTAGTTTATTACTTTAGTATTTCTTTTTGCTTTATGTACAAGTTCCAAGACTGCAACTTGTTGCAACTTGTTTCTGAACTTGCTTTTGGCAAGGTTCATGTATTTGTAAAGTCTATAAATAGAAGGGTTCATCCCTCTGTTTTAGACATTGATTTTAATACAGAAATCCTTCAACACTTATTATTGTTATTTCCATTTCATGTTTATTGAGAATCTGTCAAAGTGTTTCATTCTCATTCAATACTTAGATTCTCAATAAACACTTATCATTTATTTAGTTCTTGAATCCAGGGGGAGTAATAACTCCTGTTGATTAGTGTAGCTTTAAACTTATAACATTCCGCTGTGCTATCACTGATCAAGAACTTGATAAACACTTAAGTGTCAACTAGCAAGTTCAACAAAAGAGCATTATACTGATCCAACAAAGAGACTACTCCCTTTGAGGGTCTTAGTTTTGAGGATGTCTTGGACAAGATTTCCCAGTTTACTCTCTACGTACAGTGTTATCCTGAGGATGGCAACAATAATTTTTAAATAAATGTTAAGGATGACACACTTACCTGTTTTCCTTTTCTTGCAGGGACATGAATATCTGCTAAAGTCCCTGTATGATGTTGCTAAAGAACCTAATGACCTCAAGGCCACTCTTTAGGATGTGAAGAAAATTGACCAAGATAAGGTTAAACATATTGAGAAGAGGTTGGCCAAGGTGGAGACCGAGCTGAAGATGGCGAAATCTGAGCAGGCTAGGATGGTGCAGGAGCATGAGAAGGAAATGGAGGCGTATAGGCAGGGCCTCATGAAGTCTGCCACTGTTTCTGTCTTACAGGCTAGGGTGAAGATAGCCTTGCAAGCTAAGGATCCCAACTTCAACCAGGAAGAATTGGATATCAAGGCCTGGCAGGAGAAGAACAAGAGCCTGGATGGGAAAGAAGTGGTGCATGAGCCTATTCCTCCTACAAATCCTGAGGATGCACCAGAGGAGCCTAAGGATGCTAGGAAAGAGACTGAGGTGATGGTGTCTAAGGTGGCTAAGGAGTATGTGGTGGAGCCAACAGTGGGCGATGATGGAAGTGATGACTATGCCGGAACCCAGTTTTTTAGAATTTTTTTGGTTGTTTTTATGATGGTTGGTTTGTGAATAGCTTTGAACAATTTAATTTTTATCAATGTATGAACAATCAAAGGTTTGGGGTGGAGGGATCTTGAGTTTCAAGGCGACGCCCCAAATCTTTCTTGACTTGGACCTTTAGATGTTGACCCCTGGTGGATGGGTCTTGGATTAGGATGAAGCCAAGTGTTGACATCCATTTTGACTAATAAATAAATAAGATGGTAACTTTTTGACGCTACATCCTTGTGTTCCTTCTTTATTCTTTTGATATCCTGCAATGTTGTTAAATAACAAACATAGAATAGAGTGATACACGTTATCGTGTTTTACCTTTATTAGCAATTGGTCTTCAAAGTATCCTGATAAGTGTTTGTGAAAAATATTTTAACATCATCCAGTGGATGTCCCCAGTTCTTGTTGTATCCTTAGGATTTTTTCCAAGATTTCTATCAATCATCCTTAGGGTACTTCCCAAGTTCTTCTTTTGTTTATCCTTAGGATATTCCCTGGGATTTCTTCTTTTTCATCCTTAGGATGGTCTTCATCATCTTTAGGATGTCCCCAGTGTTCAATTTGTTATATTTTCAAGACAGACTTAAAGATATCTTTTTCCTTTTCAATAAAGGTTTATCAATAATTTTTTGAGGATAACCTGTGGAAAGCTAAATAAAGTTAACATTTTAGCGACAAGGCCCTAAGGAAACTGGGGTCAACCCATTCTGATGTAACATCTTGAGGAAAACTGGCGACATGACCAAAGATAAACTGACGTTACAGCCTAAGGATGACTGGCGACATGGCCAAAGATAAACTGGCTTTACAACCTAAGGATGACTGGCGACATGGCCAAAGATAAACTGGCGTTACAGCTTAAGGATGACTGGCGACTAGGACAAATATGAGAAAGAGACATTGAAGAATGTCTAAACCTTGGGGATTCAATGTATACTCCAAAAATTATGAGATTATCAGCCACTTTTAAATGAACTGGTCCCACCATCCTAAAGATATACAGGAATAACGTGCGCTCCAGGCGGGGTTGCTAACCCAATGTGAAAGGTGAAAGCGTTTAAACCTTAGGAAGGTATAAGATACCTTAACGTAGGAGAGAGTGGCCAACCCCGTAGTCTTCGAAGTTCCATCTTCAGGATGGACCTGTAAAATTCTGAGGATGGACTATACACTAGACCATATTTAGTTGTGATATCATTTAGGAAAATGAAATGTAAATAAAGACAGATAGTTTTCATACCTCACATGTGATAGTATTTCAGATGGATTGCATTCTAAGACCTGGGAAGAATTTCACCTTCCATGGTTGAGAGCAAATTTGCTCCTTTGCCAGCCTCAGAATCAATTAAGTACGGTCCTTCCCATTAGGGAGCTAATTTAGCATCACTTGGTTTGGTAGTATTTTGAAAAGCTTTTCTTAGAACCAATTCTCCTACTTAGAACCTTCGTATCCTTATATTTTTGTTGTATGCTCTTGCTATCCTTTGTTGATAGGCGGTCATCCTCAATTTAGCAGCATCTCTAAGTTCATCTACTATTTCAAGATCTTGTAGCAATGCTTCCGAGTTGGTAGTTGCATCCTGAAGATGTCTTCTGGCTGTAGGCATTACCATTTCTGTTGGAAGCATAGCTTTTGTTCCAAAGACCAAAGAGAAAGATGTTTGGCCAGTTGCATTTTTGTAAGTGGTCATATCTGCCCATAGTACAAATGGAAGTTCTTCTGCCCATTTTCCTTTCTTTTCTCCTAGCTTATTCTTTAGATTGTTGACAATGATCTTGTTGGAAGATTCTGCTTGTCCATTAGCTTGAGATGGACAGGTGTTGATGTTGTCCTTTTACTGATGAATTAAGATCCATTGTCACGTATAATCTCAGCTGGTACACCAAATCTTGTTAGGATGTTTCTCTTGATGAAGGATACTACTTCTGTTTTGGTCAAAAATTACTTGCTAGAAATAATCTTGTTTTCCAAATTAGTAAAAGTGAGGTAGAGTGCTAGTATGATAAAAACTTAGTGTTATTTTCAGGATAGTGACTTATAAGTGTAAATGAACAATAATATGACAAATATGCTCGGGATGGTTAAGGTAAAGTTGAGGATGCACAGTTGTCTCCTGAGGATGCAACTGTATGGTAAATTGAATAAACAGATCATCTAAGCACAAGTACACAAAGAACAACACACGATGTACAAGGAAAGCCCTTGATCAGTAGTAGATCGCCGGCATAAAACCTCGGGAGGAGTCTAGGCCTCTGCCTTGTTTGTTAATATTAATAGGGTAAAAATGAGTACAAGTTTGGATGAATGAGTGACGAGTGTACTAAGATTACAATGATTTGTGCTAAGTGTGTGTGAGCTTTTCTATGAACAGCAGAGTATACGTGTAGCTCAGGTGAACGTGTTGTGCATTCCCCAATACTCGTCAATCATCCCCATATTTATAGTACATGAAAGTAAACAAGAGATCGCGTATATTCCGTTTGGTTAGTTAAGTTCTTTGAAGACTTCCTATGACCGTTGTGGCAGTTTCACCTTAGCTATACGTTATTTGTAACGCCCCGCTATTTTATTAGAAAATAATAATAATATATATTTATATTATATTCGCACAACTGTTGAATTTTCTTTCACTATAATACCTAATTAACAAGAAATAATTTTTATTTTATTTTATTATTACTCACCACAAATTAAATTACTTAATTACGTCACATAGTGACGCGATGAGAATACATCGGATATTAAACGACTAGTCGATTCTAAATCTAACAAATTTAAATATACATCCCAAATGCTCATTTTGAATCAAGTAATATAAATAAATTACATAAAATAACTATCTAGGGGTTAAACGAGTCCGAATCATAAACGAGACCCGAGTCGGTAAGGAGTTCGTATACGCGGTCTCCACCTACCAAACCCTAACTATTTAAACACCTTAACTTAACCTTCTTCTTCATTTTTCACCATCAAGATAAAACCCTAGCCCCATTATCATCTCCTTCCATCCTCTTTTCCACCACACAGCACATACACATTTCCATTCTCTCTCTCTCTCTCTCTCTATCTCTCTCTCTCTCTCTCTCTCTCTCTCTCGTTACAATCCGATGACCGGACCTGGGTTTTCGATCAAACCCGTCAGCCAACAAACACTACTATCAACCACCACGAGCCACCTTAATTTGCCGCCATACCCTCCCTTTCTCGTGCCAGCAACAGCGTCGGATATGGGGGAAAACTCATCGTGAAGCCACCAAAGTAACCACCATTTAATCGGTACCCCTCTCCTCTTGTTTCTGCACATCACTCTTCCACCCCATCATATACAGCAGCGGCAACCTCCACTATCAAGAACGGCCGCCACCACCATGGATGGTGGTGGTGGCGGCGTCGTTAGGGTAACGTGACCGGGGGTGTTGGGGTAGTTATATTCGAACGGTTCAGGGTCAGGTTCGGTAGTTGAAGTCGGGGCTCGTGACTGTTGTGTTCGATTGATGATGGTGTCGAGTTGAGTGGTGGTTGTGACTGCAGCGGTTGTGGTTCATTTTGGCGAGTTCCTGTTTGGCCCATGTATATTCGGTTAGTCTCCAAACAATAATTCCTTTTCTTTTTTGTTTTACATTGACTTTCTCTCGATGTTTTTGAGTCACTCATCAATCTTTGACTTCGGGTTAGACCCGGTTATCACAGGACGGTTCGGTAAAGATTTAAATCTCGGTCAAACTCAGTCAACAATAGTTGACCAGGTCAACATCGATCAGTTTTCGAGCTCGGTTATACCCAGTCAGACTTGGGCAACGTGTCGGTTCGCGGGTTGTCAAAGGAAGGTATATTACCTCGTGTTTTATTGTTTATAGACAGATATATATAAATATTCTAAATCCGTAACGAACCGAACCGACTTGCCTATGTTAACGAAGAAAAATAAAGGGATATTAAGCTTTTATATATATATATATATATATATATATATATATATTCATATTTACGAACTATTTTGTTGTAGAAATGTTTGCGTTAATATATACAAACTCCTTATCTAGCTAAACATACACTATCTAAAATTCTAAAAGGTTTGGTTCACTTATGTCGTGTGTTTGAAAATAGGAGATTTAGTAGTTAATAATATATTGGTAACTCGATTAGGCGAATTTTATAACTACTTATAAGTAAACTTATATTATTAATGCTAGTATTCAAGTTTAATACTAGTCGACTTACCATTTTGTTTTCGAGCCATCAAATAAAGAGTTACTTATTATTATGCAAATTATTGTTACGTTTATCAAATGTTGAACTATAATACATAAATGCTATTTGTCAAAAAGTATAATTTACTCGCTTATTATTGCTTTTGAAAGATAAACCATGTGTCGTGTACTTGCACATTTGATGTTTTGGGAAAATATAGACACCTTGAGTTGTCTAGTTTTATGCAAAAACAAAGGAAACTCTGCCCAAATTTTTACAAAATATAACTTTAATTTTGTACAAAATAAGCTATATTTTACAAATAGACGCTAATCAAACTTTATTTCATCATGATATAAAAGCGTACATAAATAAACATAATGCATATATTATCCGGTCTTCAAACAAACTAAAACGCGAATCAGGTTACACATATTATTTTCACCATCTTAAATGTTTTCTTCTAATTAGTTTCAAGCCGTGAATCTGAATATTATATAAAGTATACATATGCATTACATATAACTATAGTTTTAAGAAACAAAAACCAAGTTCTGATCGGTTCGTTAACTTTGGATGAGCAAATGGACAAGTGTACTAAGTTTACAATGATTGTGAGAGTGTTTCTGATCAACTAAGTGTATGTGTGCAGCTATAGTGTGTGTAATGTGTATGTCAATGTCCTATACTCGTCCAATACTCCCATTTATATAGTACAAGGAGTAAATAAGAGATCCCACAAAATCCGCTAATTAGTTATGTTCTTTGATGGCTTCAAGTGACCGTTATAACTGTTTCAGCTGAATATGACCGTTGTAGCAGCTGTTTCAACTGAATATAGTTGTTGGTTAACTGTTTCCATGTTTCTCTCCTTCCATTAATGCTTGTCGGTTACAAGTTTGACCTCTTCTTTGGTGGTGGACTTGTTCTACACGCATAGGTCTTCAATGATCAGCTCCTTTGTCTTTAAATGAGTCAATTTACAATTCAATCATAAGTGTCTATATGTTATTCTATGTTGCATTATGTCTTAAACATTACTAGGGTAAGTACAATTATTCTAGCATAATCATTAACATTGATGAGCCGACGATATACAATGATAGATCTATTGGACTGACAACCCCACCCGGATACGTGTACCTCCTACATAGATAGTGTGGTTGATTGTTATCGAACATATAACAAAATCGAGTGAACCATATGCATATGGGATGGACCACAGTATTCTAGTCACAAGGTTTGATTATGCACTCGATTTACCTAATAGTTTTGTTTTCACATATGGACTAGACTTGCCATGACACTCGAATTGTACAAGTTTTTTTTTTCAATATTCAAACCTATGTAATTCTCACCAACTTTTGTTGACCCAAAATATTTTCAAACTTAACATGTTTCAGGTTATAGCTTGATTGAAGATTAGAGTTAATGCTTGAAGATGTGTAGCTAGTATTTTTTCATTTTGATGTACAAATTCATAGAATAATTGTATGTAATTTATTTAAATCATTTGATGAAATTTATTATTTACCATGAGCTACTGAACAATCGTCAATACGTGACACCTCGATGTTTCCGCCATCGGTTGGGGTGTTACATTATTCCAGCTGTTTCCTGGTTCTTCGCTGATATTTAATGTATATCGGTTACGAGTTTGACTCCATCGTCTATCTTGGACTTTAGCTTGCAAGAGTTATTCTTCTATCTTTGACTTCTCTAACTGAGTATCATAGCCGTTGAACAACAGTTACAAGTCCATATTAGAACTTAGTTGTACCTGCAATCATGTCATAAATGATAATTCGTTAGTCCATCCTCAGGATGTACATGAAGTACATATGCCAAAACATAATTACATCCTGTAGTCTATTAAGTCCTTCAGCATCCGGAGGATGTTACACTAAGGATATGAGGTAAAATCATCTTGAGGATTTTCACCACCAACAACTTCCTTGTCTCTGACTTGTACAAATGCTTCAGCTTCTATCCATTTTGAGAAATAGTCAGCCATGACTAGCATGAACACCATTCCACTAGGAGCTTTAGGTAACTTTCCCACTATGTCCATCCCCCATTTCATGAAAGGCCATGGTGAGATAATGGGATGCAATGGTTCAGCAGGCTGATGAAGGATGTTGCTATGTCTTTGACATGCATCACATTTCTGAGAATGTAACATGACATTTTTCTTCATGGTTGGCCAATAGTATCCTGTTCTTAGAGTCTTTGGGTATAAAGCTCTCCCTCATGTGTGGTTTCCACAATCTCCTTCATGGATGTCTTTGAGAACTTCTTTTGCTTCTTCCTTGTTGAGACATCTTAAGTATGGACCTGCAAGAGATTTTCTATACAATATATTGTTTATAATAACAAATTTTGATACCTTCATCCTGAAAACTCTAGCATTTTCTCCATCAGGAATGTCACCATCCTTAAGATACTTTACTATAGGAGTTATCTAGGATGATTCATCTTGATCCTGAGTAACGAGGACAGTGTTATCCTCAGGATGCAACTCTTAAGTTGCTGGTTTCATGATGTGGATGATTGGAATTTTGGATCCTTCTGGTAAATTCAAGGAGGATCCTAAATTAGCCAAGGCATCAGCTTCAACATTTTCTTCCCTGGGTACCTATGTTAATGTAAATTCTGCAAAGGAAGATTCTAATTTTTTAACTACTTCAAGATAAATAGCTAATTTTGACCTTTAACTGCATAAGATCCATTAAAATGGTTAGTAATCAACAAAGAATCGACAAATACTTCTAGATTTACAACATGCGTATCCTTAGCAAGATGCAAACCAGCAATGAGAGCTTCATATTCAACTTCATTATTGGTTGTATGAAAATCACATCTAATTACATGGGGCATTATGTCCCCTTGTGGTGATTTTAGTAGTATTCCTAAGCCTATACCTCTCATATTTGAGGCACCATCAGTGTATAAAATCCATTTTTCCATGTTTTCATTTAATTGTTGTACTTCTTGTTCTACTTCACTTAGGATGTCAGTACTGAAATCAGGCACAAAATAAGCTAGAGCTTGTGATTTGATTGCATTTCTTGTTTCATATACCAAGTCAAAGGCACTTAGTTTTATTGGCCATTTTGTCATACTTCCTGACATTTCTGGTTTTCTAAGTACATTTTTAATAGGATAATTAGTTTGAACACGTATCCTATGTGTTTCAAATAATGCCTTAACTTGGTAGATGCCATGATTAAAGCTAAAATGAGTTTTTCAAGTTGTGGGTACCTGGTTTCAGCATCCAATAAAGTTTTACTTACATAATGTACAGGATGTTGTTGTCCTTCAAAGTCTTTCACCAAGGCTGCACTTATTGCATTTCAAGAAGCTGCAAGATATAACGAGAGAGGCTCACCATCCTCAGGTTTCATTAGGAATGAAGCTGCTGCAAGATATTCTTTCAATTTCTGCAATGCTTCCTCATGCTTTGTCCCAAGTCAATTTTTTTGTTCTTTTTTAGGATGTCGTAGAACTCCTTGCATTTTTTTGAGGACTTTGAGATGAATCTATTCAGAGCTGCTATCCTGCAAGTCAACCTTTGCTTTAATTTGTTCTGGACTGGCTTTAATTTGTTCTGGACTGGCTTTTATACCCCTCTTAGTTAAACTTGCCAGCACCAACTCCAAAGTTGCATTTGGCCGGATTCAACTTCATGTTGTATGCATCCAGGATGTCAAAGGCTTGTTCGAGATCCTGAAGATGGTCTTCTGCCTTTTCAGATTTGATTACCATGTCATCGATGTAGACCTCCATTGTGTCCCCAATCTTGTCTTTGAACATCATGTTTACCAATCTTTGATTTGTTGCACCTGCATTTTTAAGTCCAAAAGGCATGGAAATATAATAATAAATACTTGATGGTGTCATGAATGCAGTATCCTCATGGTCATCTGGTTCCATCTGTACTTGTTGAAATCCTGAGGATGCATCCATGAAAGTTAACATCTCGTGACCTACTGTGGCATCCACCATCGAATCAATATGTGGAAGAGGAAATGGATCTTTAGGACAAGCCTTGTTGAGATCTGTGTAGCTTTGTTGAAATCCTCAGGATGGTTTTACCTCAAATATTCTATGTGACATCCTCAGGATACTTAAGGACTAAGCAGACTTCAGGATGTAACAGTGTTCTGACCTATGTGCATCCTGAGGATAGACTAACGAATTATCTCCTTCTCACATTATTGCAGGTACAATCAATCAATGACAAAGACTTGTAACTCTTCTCCAACGGTTTTATTGTCTTACTAAGTCAAAGAAGCTGAGGATGCAAGAGTTGTACATGTAAAGCAAGTCCAAGCCTAAAGAATAGGTCAAAGTGTAACCGTCAAGTGAACTGTTATACCAACGTATAACTTAGTTGAAACAGCTCCAACATTCACCTGAAACATTCAAGGAGCATAACTAAGCAGCGGATACCATGGGATCTTTTATTTATTTCATGTGTAACTATAATAGGGGTATGATGAACGAAATAGGACACATTATTAACACTCAGCTACTTCTACACAAAGTGATACTCTTTCGACTCACACACATAAGACATTATTGTAATCATAGTTCGTTCATCATGCTTCCAAAGTTTTACTCATTTTTACCATTTTTAATATTAACAAACAAGGCAGGGACCTAGACTCCTCCCGAGGTTTTGTGCCGGCGATCATCAAGTGATCAAGGGCTTTCCTCGTATATCGAGTGTTGTTTGCTTGCTTTATTTCATTTACATTCAGTTACAATAGTCTTATATCAGACAATTACATCCTCAGGATATAACTGTCCATCATGAACCATATCTTTGCCATCCTGAACATAGCTGTCATATTACTATTTCTTTGTAATCTTGAATTGCCATCTTGAAAATAACACTAAGTTTTTATCATATTTCACACATTTAGCACTCTACCTCACTTTTACTAATTTGGAATACAAAGTTATTTTTAACAAGTAATTTTTGACCAAAACAATCCTGCACTTTAAAAACAAAATTAAAGATTGTTCAATATCATTAGGAAGGTTCTTACCGATTTGCACAGTGATATCCTTATTATTTTCATCGAGGCAGATTGCCTTTACATCCTGGTCAGGATGTGCTTTGTCATCCTTGGGGATATCACGTGCATCTTGCTTTAATTGCTATGCTTGTTTTGACTGGGATGAAGCTTCCATCGACGTTGTGTAGCAATCCTTTGCTTCTTGCTGGTCACTATTTACTTTATCGACCCCCCATGTAGTTGGTAGCTTTACACATTGGTGATATGTTGATGGCACTACTTTCATGTCGTGTATCCAAGGTCTACCTAGGATGACATTGTAACAGGATAAAGAGTTTATTACACAAAACCTTTGAATAGAATTTACCCCCTCAACATATACAGGCAGTTTGATATCACCAACTGTACTTTTGGTTTCCCCACTGAAACTAATTAAGACAGATGACCTAGAAACCATCTCAGTTTCTGGGATGTTCATCCTCTTGAGAGCCTCCAGTTGTATTATGTTAACTGAGCTTCCTCCGTCTACTAATATCTTGAGAACAAAATAGTTAGCAATATATAATGTAATTACCAAACTATCATGGTGAGGATCTAAGATATTTTCTCGATCATCTTCTTCGAAGCTGATCACTTTTGCATTTGTCAGCATGGTGGTCTTTGTATGTCTTTCTCCTTTCTCGGACTTAGTTTCCCTTGCATGCCTTTTTGCTGCTGAGTAGGATGTACCACATATGTCTGAACCATCTGAAATGAAATTGATAATACAACATCCTTAGGTGGGGATGCTGCTCTTTCAGGGATGTCAGTGCTATCTTGAACCTGA
Organism: Ambrosia x helenae; assembly: GCA_030844895.1. Lineage (NCBI taxonomy): Eukaryota > Viridiplantae > Streptophyta > Magnoliopsida > Asterales > Asteraceae > Ambrosia > Ambrosia x helenae. The sequence continues at coordinate 102,968,251 of CM061228.1, read as the reverse complement.
GGCTTCTTCTTTCCCATGAGATCCTTGAGATGGCCCTTACTTAGAAGATATGCTATTTCCTTTTTTGTTGGGTCTGCTGACCTGGAGAAGAACAGATGATTGAAAAGCCAAAATATGTTAACTATTGATTCCACAAATAAACAGTCCTTACAACATATTCTTCCCAAAAGACTGCTGACCCTAACAACTGTTCCATCCAAACAACTGCTGATACAACTGCTGATACAAAGGACTGCTAGAGAACAACTGATAGAGAACAACTGCTGACCAAAGGTCTGATGAAGAAACAACTACTGATCAAGTACTAAAGACTAAAGGTCTGTTGGAGTCAACAGCACTTTGACTTCAACAGATGTTGCAAGACCATCAGAGTTTTCCCTTAGCAGTAGTTTATCTTACAGTGTTTTGTAATGTAACAGTAGATTGTATAGGGCAGATGTTTTATGTTGTTATTCTGTTAGAGGTCACTATCTTAGGTGACATCAGCACATGTCACCAGTGGTTTAGGTTTGTCTATAAATAGAACAGTGCTTGTACTGTTCAATTACATCACACACAAACATTCTCTCAGACAAACAATCACTGTGTGATCAGGCTGAGGGGGAGTATTTGTACTGATTGTAATCTTTCAATAAATGAAAGCATTTGATCATTGATAACAATTATTCCCATTGTTTTGATTATAGTTTATTATTCCGCTGCACTTTCAAATATACTTATATCATTCACTTCTCATCTTATTCTAAAAACATCAAAACAATCAAACTCAGATCCTAACAATTGGTATCAGAGCTTGGTCAATTAAATTCGATCTAACAAATCAATTTAATATAAACAGATCAGCTCACAATTATTGATATCGTTTGTCTGTTGGATTGAAAACAGAGTAATAGTTTAATTTCGATTCAACAGTTTTTAAACAGACTTTGTTTTTTGAAAAAATCAGAGAATGGCTTCAATCAATCACGATCCACATAACACTGGCACGAACAACAAGCCACCGATGCTTGTCAGATCTGAATACAATATCTGGCAACGTCGGATGAGCCATGTTCTAGCTCAACAAAACACTGGGTGTTGGAAGTCGGTTATCTTTGGACCACATGTTCCGATGGTGCCGAGTACTAAAGATCCCAAGGTTCAGGAGCCAAAGAAACTTGAAAACTACTCCGACCAGGATTTTCAGAAAATTGAGTTAGATGCTAAGGCCTTCAGTATTGTGGCCATGGCTCTACCCAATGATATATATGTTGGGCTGTTACACTGTAACAGTGCAAAGGAGTTGTGGGATGCACTGAAAGAACAATTTGGTGGGACTGAAGAGGTCATTGAAAACAATCGTAAAATACTTAACCAACAATATGAAACATTCAGTCATGTCAAGGGAGAGTCATTAACTCAACAATTTGAGAGGTTTAACTGTCTCATTAGTGAACTAAAATTGGTTGGTCTTACTTACCCTCATTCAACCCTGAACCATAGGTTTTTAAGATCATTACCAGACAAATGGGACACTATTGCTATTGTTATGAGAAACTCAATTGGATTTAAGGACCTATCACTGACCCAGCTTCATGGTAAGCTCTTGACCTATGAGAGAGAGCTTAACCAGAAAAAGAAGCTCCAGGACTCTGGAAAAGTGTCTGATGATTATGTATTTGGGAATACAGCACTTTTGGGTCATGATGAGGTGCCTGGAAATACTAAGGATCAGAGTTATGATCATTTCATTGACATAACTTTAGGTTTTAACTCTGATTCTTATTCACCAAACTATGCTTTGAGTATGATGACCTGAAATACTTTGACCCTGATCCTTATTCACCAAACTAAGGATCAGAGTTATGATCATTTGGGAATACAGCAAGTGGTGGTGATATCCAGGCATCTGATAACATATCCTTTGAGTATGATGACCTGAAATACTTTGACCCTGATGATTTGGAAGAAATGGACATTATGCACCAATTGGCCATTCTCAGTGTACGAACTAACAATTTTTTCAAGAAAACTGGGAGAAGGTTTCCAGGGTTAACTGGCAGATCAAAGGTTGGGTTGGATAAATCAAAGATAAAGTGTTATAAATGTCATAGACTTGGTCATTTTGCTAGGGAATGTAGGAGTCAACATGGTACACCAATAATCACCTATCCAAATCAAAGACCTCAGACCAACACTTATCAAAACTCCTACCATACCCCCGGACCAAATGTGCAAAACACTGCTCATTTTGCACAGTCCTCAAACACTGTTCCTGTCCAGTATGTCCCAACCACTGTTCCTCTGATCCACTATGTGCAAACACTTGTTGCTCAAGCACCTGTGCAAACGAATGTTGCTCCATCCTCTGCTCCTACAGAGACCAGTCAACAGAGCTTCTTTACACAAGGCTTTGTTGATTGGAGCAGTCTACCAGATAAGTTAACAGATGAAAATTTTGCATTAGTTGCCAAAGCTGAAAATGAACCAGAAAACTTTTGTTTCATGGCTTTGGTAGATGAGGTTAAATCTGAGGAGGTGGTGACTGAATCTAATGTTGTGACTGATGATGTTGTTGATGAAGTTGTTACAGGTGACAAACCTGAAGAAGAGGTTGTGAATCTCTCGGATCCTTGGGGTGCATCTGATGATTGTGAGTGCAAGTGTGATTGTGCATTGATGGCTGCTGCTAAAAAATCTCCTCAAATTCTTAAGGATTTATGTTCTGACAGATGTGTGATAGCATTTGCTAACATCAAAGAGGTGAATGAAAACCTTAGAAAGAAAATTTTAGATGATGAAGTTAAATTTGAGAAACTTTCAAAAGAATTAAAAACAAGTTTAACTGAAAAGGAATCTGAAATAAGCAGCTTAAAACATGAAGCAACCATAACCAAAGACCAGCTCCAAACTATGATAACAAAATATCATAGTTGTAAAAGTGAGCTTGAGTCCACCCAAGTTGAATGTGAGAAATGGGTGGAATCATGTAGAGGATTTGAAATGCTACTCAACAAACAAACCAAAAGTCATGTGAAATTTGGTTTGGGTTTTGAAACCACTGCTCCAGCTTTTGAAAACACTGACAAAAGGGATCAAAAGTCTGTTGAGATAGTACCAACAAACTTGCAGGGTCAAGAGATTAAAATCACTGAACCAAATGGTAAGAAAATTGTTCTAGAAAAACTAGAAGGTTCCTCATCATTCACTAAACTTGAAAAGTATGAATTTAAACCTACTTGGTCTGATGAGTGTGGTACTCTTGAAAATTTTAAACCTGTTGATTTTAAAACACCTGAAGGAAAGACAGCTCCTCAGGCAAAAGTCATTCCCTTGAAAACCCTTCCAGCAGATGCTAAAACATCTACTGAAAAGAAGGCTGAAAAGGGAAGAAGAAAGAAAAGACCGTCCACTTGTTCTGTGATTTCTGTGAAAAGAAGAATCATGTCACTAAAAACTGTTTTCTTCTAAAAGCATATGACATTAACAAAGGAACAAGTGTATGTGATTCCAAAGTCACATGTTCAATATGTGGGAAAAAGAATCACAAAACCAAAGAGTGCTTGTATCTTAAAAATTTTGATGTGAAAATACAAGAGTACAAAGTTAAAACTCTTGCAAATCCTGGGGTAAGTACTTCAAAAGGAAAGCCCAAACAGACCTTCACTCCTGTCCAAACATCTGTTACTAAAAGTCTTGAAACATCTGCTCCTAGGGATGTCCAAGTAACAGGTGCTCCACCCACAAGCAAGTACCCAAGAGGATATGGACAACCACCATGTCATAGTCTGTCACTTGTTTATGAGGAGCCAAAGAGACCCTCTAAACCAAGAGTGAACAGAAATCCCTATGGGTATTATCATCTGTCTGGAAGTGATCAAACAACTGTTGCCCCAAGTGTTGACATTCAAGCACTGGCAAATGGTCAGCAGCAGTTGTTGAACTTGATTCAAAAATTAGTTCAAACCACTGATCATCTTCCAAAGCTTGAGTCTGAAAAGTCTGAGGACCCATCCAAAGCCAACTTGGCTTTGGACACTCACCAAAACTAATCCATTACTGCTGTGCAGGGAGCTTCTGCTTGTTTAGATAGTCTTTGGTATGTAGATAGTGGAGGCTCCAGGCACATGACAGGATGTAGAGCCCTTCTTCTGGACTTCTTAGCTCATGGAGGGGGTGATATATCCTTTGGTAATGATTCAAAAGGTAAAGTGTTGGGGTCAGGGACTGTACAAGCTGGGAAGCTCAAGTTTGAAAATGTCAATCTTATTGATAATCTCAAGTTTAATCTTCTGAGTGTTTCACAAATGAGTGACAAAGGTTATGGCTCATACTTCACAAAGAAAACTTGCAAGATTATTGGGCCAGAAGTGGTGAAAAAGATTGATACCATCATTGCTGAGAGCAAAGCACAACTTGTTGCTCATAGAATGGCAATGTGTATGTTGTTGATATGTTAAAGGACAATCCTATGGCAAATGTCTGTTTGTTTTCTGCTGCCTCCACAAAGGAGACAGAATTGTGGCATAGGAGACTGGGTCATACCAACCTTAACACTATCAATACACTCTCTAAACAAAGTCTTGTCAAAGGCTTACCATCAAAAGAATTCAAATGTGATGAGCATTGTGTTTCATGTTTAAAAGGGAAACAACATAAAAGCTCTTACAAATCCATTGATGAGTCCAAAACCAGTCAATGTCTACAATTGTTGCACATGGACTTGTTTGGCCCTGTTAAAATCATGAGTCTAAGAAGAAAAAGATGTTGTCTTGTCATACTTGATGATTTTTCTAGGTTTACATGGACTTACTTTTTACATTCTAAGGATGAGACTGCAGGTATATTGAAGGACTTTGTCACCAAAGTTGAAAAACAATATGACTTGCCAGTAAAAGTCTTCAGGAGTGACAATGGAACAGAGTTTAAAAATAAGGAGTTGGATGATTTCTGTGTGTCAAAAGGGATTGTGAGGCAGTACAGCATCCCAAGAACACCAGACCAAAATGGGGTGGTTGAAAGGAAAAATAGTACTCTTATAGAAGTTGCAAGAACCATGCTAGCAGATTCTGGTTTGCCATTGTCTTTCTGGGCAGAAGTTGTAAACACTACTTGCTATGTTCAAAACAAAGTTGTGATCAACCCTAGACATCAAAAAACTGCTTATGAAATTTTGTTCAAAATCAAACCATTAATTTCATTTTTCAAAATCTTTGGCTGCCCATGTTTCATTTTAAATCTCAAAGATTCCATTTCAAAGTTTGCAGCCAAAGTAGATTGTGGTTATTTTCTGGGATATTCTTCTACTGCCAAGGCTTATAAAGTGTTTAACACAAAGACCAAGACAATAGAAGAAACTCTGAATGTAAAGTTCAATGAACTTTCATCCCTAAAAATCCCAGCAAATCCTGCTGAACTATTTGATTTAGATAAATTCAAATTTGAAGATATCACTGTTAAAACTAACAATGCAGGTATTCCACAATCTCCACAACAAGATTACAGAACAGATGTTGTGATCCCCAGTCACTATAAAATCTATTCTGCATCAGAGGGAGCAGCTGTTCAAAACAATTGTCAAAACTCTGCCACAGCTGAGTCAACCACTGTTGGCCAGTCTTACCCTTAAATCACTGCTTCACCTCTCACAACCATTGAACAATCATCTGTTGACAAAAGTTAATCATCTGTTGACAAAAGTCAGTCCAGTTTTACACCACTTGGACCCATTCCCCCACTTCCATTCCAAACATCTTATGGCACTACAGAAGTGCAAACAGATGTTACATCAACAGAGTCACCAAACCTCTGTCCTTCACCTCAAAATGCCATCATACCATATCAGGGAGATCTTATCTATCTAATAGCTCATCCACCAGACCAGATCATTGGCAACATCAGAGAGGGTGTGCTCACAAGAAGCCAATCCTCCAATATCTGTCTTTTTGCAGGGTTCCTATCTCTCACACAACCTGTCAAGTACCAAGTGGCACTGAAAGACAACAGTTGGGTAGAAGCTATGCAAGAAGAGCTCCTTCAGTTCAAAAGATACCAAGTATGGGAACTTGTACCACTGCCTAAGGATGTTTGTCCAATAGGTACAAAGTGGGTCTTCAAAAACAAAACTGATGAAAGGGGTATTGTTGTCAAGAATAAAGCCAGGCTTGTGGTTCAAGGCTTCAGACAAGAAGAAGGAATAGACTATGATGAAACCTTTGCTCCTGTAGCAAGGTTAGAAGCCATCAGACTCTTTCTAGCCTTTGCTGTCAACCACAACATCAAGGTGTATCAGATGGATATCAAATGTGCCTTCCTTTATGGCAAAATTCAGGAGGAAGTCTATGTATGTCAACCACCTAGTTTTGAAGACACATTCCATCCTGATCATGTCTACAAGCTCAATAAAGCCTTGTATGGACTCAAACAAGCACCAAGGGCCTGGTATGAAACTCTTTCCACTTTTCTCTTATCCATTGGCTTCACAAGAGGTAAAATTGATAAAACCTTATTTTTAAAATGGAAAGGGAAAGACTTAATGATTGTTCAAATATATGTGGATGATATCATTTTTGGATCCACATGTAACAAAATGTGTGAAGAGTTCAGGAAACTCATGACAGCAGAGTTTGAAATGAGTGCCATGGGTGAACTTCAGTGTTTCCTTGGTCTCCAAGTGAAACAACTGCAAAATGGCACATTCATCCATCAAAATAAATATGTAAAGAATTTGCTGACTAGATTTGAGATGAATGACTGTAAGCCATGCAGTACACCCATGAGTACAGTCAAGCTACTCACTATTGATGACAAGGATGAACTGGTTGATCAAACACATTATAGATGCATGATTGGGTCTTTATTGTACTTAATTGCATCTAGGCCAGACATTATGTTTGCCACTTGCGTCTGTGCAAGATCCCAGGCTTCACCTAGAAAGACAAACCTTATTGCTGTGAAAAGGATATTCAGATACCTAAAAGGTGCTCCCACACTTGGTATCTGGTACCCTGCTAATGGAAACATTGAGCTTTCAGGTTATTCAGATAGTGATTTTGCTGGCTGTCACACCACAAGAAAATCCACATCAGGAGGGTGCCAATTTCTAGGGAATGCCTTAGTATCTTGGCAAAGCAAAAAGCAGGCAGCTGCTTCCACCTCAACAGCTGAGGCTGAATACATTGCTGCTGCAAGCTGTACAGCCCAACTCATGTGGCTTCAAAATCAATTGCTGGATTTTGGGATAACTGCATTACAGACTCCACTCATGTTGGATAGTCAAGCTGCTAAAAATATCATCAAAAATCCAGTCTCTCACTCCACTACCAAACACATTGACATCAGACATCATTTTGTCAGAGATAGCTATGAAAAAGGTTTGATTTCTCTGCACCATGTTCCAACAGAGGATCAGTTGGCAGATGTGTTGACAAAAGCTTTAGACACTTCTACCTTTACAAATCTGATTTCTAGAATTGGTATGTTAAACATGGATTAAACAACAAAATGTTTCTAATAAAAGCATTAAAATGTTTTCAGAAAATCAAAATTCATCCTTCAAAATAGCTTTTTCGTTGAAAAATCTGTTTCAAACTTCTGTTCAGATAAAACAACCACTGTTTCATTCATTTTATCCACTGTTGGTTGAAAAATCTGTTTCAAACCTCTGATCAGATAAAACAACTGTTATATTATCCATATCTATTTATATATATTTACAAAAAAAAAACTGTTGTTTGCATCAGTTGTTTGCATCAGCTGTTTGCCAAAAACAGCTGTTTCCCACCAGATGTTTTAACCATCAGTTGTTTGCCACGTCTGCTCTTACAAGCAGAGTTTTGGCCACATCTGCGGTTTCACCAGAGCCTATAAAAACCTTGTTTTTTCACAACAGTCGTTACACTGTCTCATTGTATTCAAAATACTGAAACCGCCTTCTTCATTCTCAAACCCTCAATCAAATTTCATTCATTCTCAACTTCGGAATCCATTACAATGGATCTTCAAGCTAAAGCCACCCACAATTACCTTCCATATCTGGTTAAAACAGATGAAAATACTCCATTTCATTCCACCATCGACATCATTCTAAAATCCAAATACCTGACAATCTTAACCGCTGACGCCCCCATCTATCTTGATACTCTCCAAGAATTCTGGTTGAATGCTGAGTTCTTGCTTCAAAACAAGAAGCCTACTTCCATTATCTCAAAAATTGGTGAAACAAGTATCGTCATTACCCCTCAACTGATATCCACAACCTTCTCACTTAATGACCTGTCAGGCAAAGACTCTTTCCCTAAAACAGAGCTTCACACAGAGTTTCAGGAAAGGGGGTATGATGCTCAGATGACTGGGTCAACACTTTTCAAAAAGTTTTTCCCACCAGTCATGAAATTTTTCTTCCATACCCTCCTTCTCTGTGTCTCCGCTAAGTCCACCTCCTTTAATGAAATCCCATTGAGGATTTAGTACTTGGGTTATGCTATGTTGTCATATTCTGACTTCAATCTATCCCAGGGACTGTTTATGGATTTAGTGTCAAATGTGAAAGCCATAAAGTCTGGGTCAAACAATGCTTTTCTAATTTACCCAAGAATCTTAAGTGTAATCCTTCAAAAGGCTTTACCAGAAAAAGTTTTCAAAAAGGGTGAGTTTATGCAAATGAAGAGTCTAACTGATGAGACTTTTACTAGAATGCTGGGTGCAAACACCCAAGAAAAAGCATCAAAAATGTCAAAGGTTTCAAAAACACAAACAAAGAGGACTAAGACAACAACTGTTGTCCAAACCTCTGTTGTTGAGCCCACTGCTCCTGGTGATCATGGCACTACATCCAGTGCTGTGAAACCCACACCAGCCATTTCCAAAAGGAAACGTCCATCCACAAAAACCACCACTCCACCTCACAAGAGACTTCTGGAAGATGAGATACCAGAAGATAACTCTGTTGCAACACAAAAGCAACTAGAAACCACTGTTGTTACTTCCTCACAACAGCTGGAAATATCTTAACCTGACCAAACTCCTCATGCATCCTCCCAAAAGGATCATGTTGTAAGCCAAAGGGAACCACATCATGATACATTTGAGTCACTTGGCCAAATGTTCACAAGCCCCTCTCCCAGGGCTAATTCTCTTATTACTCCTCCACCCTCACCATCACATGTTCAACAGACCATGCAACCTCTGTTTGAGGCTATTGACAAAACTCAGGAGAATCCTAGTTCCTCTCTTTCACCTGTCAATGAGAGTATACCTCCACAAGTGACTGGGACTGAGGAAATTCAATCAGCCATCCCACAAACAGATGAGGAGGTTACACCCCTAGAGTTTAATGCAACTCTAGGTGAGTTTTCAAGTGGAGCAACCACTACTGATGTAGAGACCATTGTCTCACACCAGGACAGTGGTTACATAGCTAAGACTCCCTTGAAGGCAACAACTGATGAGGCCACTATAGTGTCCCCAAAATCAGTTGGAAGTCCCCAGAACCAAGACAAAGGGGCATCTGGTTCTCATCCTTTGGATTCACCTCCTAGGACTGAATCAGTTAAAACTACCACTGGTAGGAATTCAGATGATCCTATTAACTTAGGTGATGGATTAAAATACCAAGAATTGACGGCTAGAGTTCAAACCATTGAAACCTCTGTTGCTGACATAAAATCTGATGTCAAGCTAATATTGGAATCCTTGGCTACTCTTTCCAAGAGTCAACCATCCACATCTGATATTGCTAGTGAGCTATGGAAATTTGTTTCCCCCATCATCATAGCTCACAGAAAACTAACAGATCAGAATCATGAAACCTACATGGCTGAGATCAGAAACATGGTAGATGCAAGGTACAAAGATACTCATGCAGACATTCAAGCCATCAAGGACCATCTGCTGAAGACCACTGGCTCTACCCCTACCACCATTCTCAGGGATGAAGATGATGATGCATTCACAGCTGATGATGCCAAAAAGGGGGAGAGTGGCAGAGATAGGTTACCAAAGCTAGATCCCTTTGGTTGTCCACCTTCTCAAAAAGGTAAATCAAAGTCTACCAACATACCAGGGTCTACTCAAACAGCACCACAACAGCAACAACCAACTCAAACTGCACCACAACAACCAACTCAAACTGCTCAAACTGCACCACAACAACAACAAACCAGCAAAGATAAAGCAGTAGACAACTCTGCAAATGAAAAGGAAGAAAAGGCTGCTGAAGACAAACAAAAGAGGGCTGACACCTTGGAAGCCAAAGCAGAGTTGTTGGTACAACTAAAAAAGGAATAACAACAGGAAGTTGAAGATGTGGGATCCTCAAAAAGGAAGAAGATGCCTGCTAAACATGTCAGACAACCACCATCTAAACTGAAAACCTCTGTTGATAAAGCCACTGCAGACAAAACCACTGCTGCCACCCAAACCACTGATAAAACCACAACATCTGAACCTACAATCACATCACCACCCAAATCCCAAACATCTGCTGGTCCTACTAAGGTGCCAACAGATGTTAACACAACCACTGCTTCCACACCACCATCACCAAAAATCTTGTACAAAAGGAAGAGGAAATCAACCTTTGTTGTACAGGATGAAAACATATATACATCACCACACACCATCTCAACCACACAATCAACACCTATATCAGCCATTCCACTCTCATCATTTTCACCACACACATCACAACTCAGATCCCATAGACCACCACCAACCATTACACCATTGGTTGTTCAGTATCCCCTTGAACTTGATCTACTCAAGGGGAAATGCAATCCTTCTATAATACTGAACAACCATCTGATAGATCCTTCCCTTCTCTTCCACATTTCCCTGTTCCCTTAAACATGGACACATATCTAAAATATAAGGCTGAACAGGCAGATGCAATCATAAAAGAGAAATGTAAAGGGATGGATGACAGGACTACTCAGGGCATCCATTCAGCAGAACTTAGCAAATTGAGAAGAATTGAAGATTTTGCTAAGACCCTGAGCAATTCTATGTCTGCCATGCCTCTCAGTAGTGAGATGGAAAAGGAGGTTAGGGAATCTCTATAGAACAGATCTTGGCAACCATGCCTTACAAAGCAAACAAGAAACAGTTTGCAGGCTGGACCACTCATGCACTAAGAGAAGAACTCTTAAGAATAGAAGAGTTGGCCAAGAATCCCCAAGATAAAGTCTCTGCCCCTGATTTTGGTAAAGGCAGAGATCCAGCCAGAGCCTTGAAGTTCAAGAGGATGAGACAAGAAATAGTGGCTGCTGATTATGGGGAGATGAGGTCTGTTGCAAGATGGTCTGAGCTGAGGCTGGTTGAAACATACAAGAGACTTGAAGAAAATAGGAAGAAAGATCCCAGGCTACCTAGAAAACCTGTCTACACTGATGAACCACTGATGAAGCGACCTAAACAGGCTTTTACTCTTGACAGCTTACTTGACACTTTTGATCTATCAGTTACTGCTAGAAGACAATTCAAGAAACAGAAAGAAATGTCTGAAGAAGATCAGAAGAAGTTTGCTGACACTTTCATTAAAGAGGGCCTCTTCAATCAAGTGCACTTTTTCTCAGATCCCACAACTGACAAGCTCAGAGAACTCATTGGGAGACCTCCATCACCAAACTCATCTAGAATAAAGGTGCATCTCAGCAAATCCACTGACTCAAAAATTCTAAAATGGAAAGTCAATAAAGACAACCATGAATTGACTCTGCTCAGGTCAGATGGAAAAGTTCAAAAGATAAGCATGGATGATGCATATAGCCTGTGTGCAAATGATCTCCAAACACTGCTGAATCTTGAGCTTGAAAGAGATGTAGAAGACCTATTTGCCTTGGACTTTGAACTTCAATTCATAGGACAAATCAGAGAAAGTCTGATGAGAAATAAAGATCAAGAATAAAGCTTAGTTTTGGCATCATCTGTTCTAGGGGGAGATTGTTGGGTCTGCTGACCTGGAGAAGAACAGATGATTGAAAAGCCAAAATATGTTAACTATTGATTCCACAAATAAACAGTCCTTACAACATATTCTTCCCAAAAGACTGCTGACCCTAACAACTGTTCCATCCAAACAACTGCTGATACAACTGCTGATACAAAGGACTGCTAGAGAACAACTGCTGACCAAAGGTCTGATGAAGAAACAACTGCTGATCAAGTACTAAAGACTAAAGGTCTGTTGGAGTCAACAGCACTTTGACTTCAACAGATGTTGCAAGACCATCAGAGTTTTCCCTTAGCAGTAGTTTATCTTACAGTGTTTTGTAATGTAACAGTAGATTGTATAGGGCAGATGTTTTATGTTGTTATTCTGTTAGAGGTCACTATCTTAGGTGACGTCAGCACATGTCACCAGTGGTTTAGGTTTGTCTATAAATAGAACAGTGCTTGTACTGTTCTATTACATCACACACAAACATTCTCTCAGACAAACAATCACTGTGTGATCAGGCTGAGGGGGAGTATTTGTACTGATTGTAATCTTTCAATAAATGAAAGCATTTGATCATTGATAACAATTATTCCCATTGTTTTGATTATAGTTTATTATTCCGCTGCACTTTCATATATACTTATATCATTCACTTCTCATCTTATTCTAAAAACATCAAAACAATCAAACTCAGATCCTAACATTTTTCAAGGCAATGCAATCCTCAGTAATGTGGCTAAAATCTTCATGGAACGCACACCATTTGGACTTGTCTTTCCATCCTGATTTGCCATCTTTCCTTGGCCATCTTTCTTTTTCTCCGAGATCATTCATAGCATACATGAGACCTGTTACATCCACAGAAAAACAATAATCTGAAAGTTTAGGGCAATCCTCATCATCGTCATCCTCAACCACATTGACCTTTTTGTTATCAGTTTTAGCATATGGTTTATTCTTATAAGGTTCATATGTGGGAGTGGATTTTCGATTAGGATTGTTGTATCTCGAGGATGCTTCTATCCTCTCCTGTATCTTCTTGTCATCCTCAAGACTGATGAATCTTAATGCTCTATTCCGAACTTCATCAAGATTCCTACAAGGATTCATCACCATTTCTTGATAGAAAGGTGAATATTTCAGTAGTCCCATCTTGAATGCTTGTAGTGCTGTAGTGACATCTAGGTTTGGGATGTCAAGTGCTTCCATCCCAAACCTTGTAATAAACTCCCTTAATTATTCTCCCTGCGGCTATGTTACCCTGTACAAATCTCTTGTCAAATATTCAAATGTTTGACTACAAATAAATTGGTTGTTAAACATATTAATCAAATGAGCAAAAGAAGTAATAGAATAAAGTGGAACACTTAGCAGCCATTTTAAGGCTGGACCAGTGAGGGTGGTTCTGAATCCTTTGCATAAGCATGCTTCCTTAAGGTTAGCTGGAATAGGATTTATTTCCATCTTTTCTCTGTATTGTGCTACATGCTCTTCAGGATCTTTGGATCCATCATAAAGCTTCATGCTTGGAGTCTGGAATCCCTTTGGAATCTCTGCATCACATATTGGAAGTGCAAAACGAGACACCCTATGACAGCTGAGGATACTTCAGGGATGGGTTGTACTATCCCTGGTACACTAGATACCATATCCTTAATCTTTTGAAGCTCTCTTACCAATTGTAGGCTTATACCTGTATCCAGCAAAGAACCAACATCATTAGTAGCAAAAGCACTAGAACTTAAATTGTTACCATTGTTATATCCTCGAGATGGTTCAGTGGTATATCCTGTATCCCTGGTTGTAGTCATCCTAGGTGTTGTAGTAGTTGAGAATCTGGTTAAAAACCAAATCCAAGGATCGATTAAGCGAAAACAACTCGGTTTTAGACGGAAGATATGAGACGAGACAGAAATCGATGAAAACAATGTCATCACAGATTCGTATTACATCAGAAACGGTTACAGACACTGTCATCAGTAGGATAAACATCTATCTCGGGGTCGGGGGAGGTCGGGCATGACCTCCCCCTTAAGAGCATTCAAAGCACAAACTCAAAATCTTAAATTGAAAACCAACACATGAGATTGCTATTTATAGTCAAAACATAAAGCCACATTCGACCCTTGAAAGAGGTCGAACCTGCAGGTTCGCCCCTTGTAGGGTTCGAACCAGGAACTTACGTTTTGGTCTATATTAACAAATGCATCAGATCCATAAAATGCCCTTATGGATCACCACAATCTCATGTAATACAATACAAGACTCAATCCTAGTCTTTTCGACAGTGACGTCCACATAAAGTGCATCTACAGTAGTCTCAGGAGCAGAGAATCCAGTGTTCATAGGAATGAAATCTCCATGATGAATGCCCCAGAGATGGTGGAATTGAAATCCAAAACTCTAGGCTGTATTGGTGTCATTACATCTTCAACCGGTATCTTTGAGGATGTTTTGAGAGACTGAATTTCTCTCATTAGCATTTGGTTGGTGTCTTGCTACTTCTTCATTTGGTCCTTTACCATTGCAAACATGGAAAGGAGCTCATCATTTGATACCAAAATAGGAGAAGTAGACCCAGATGTTCCCATTCCAGATCTAGGAGTGTTTTGAGGAACATTTCGGGTAACATGTTCAAAACCCTTGGAAAGTGCAGGGGGAGGTGGTAATGTCACATTTTTTGCAGAGGTTGAGGATGGCATGGATGAAGACACAGATTTTGGGTTTGAAGCCATAGTTGTCAAGATTTTTTAAATGAGTTGATTAAGAATGAATTTTAACAAAGTTTTTGTTAAAAATAGCACCACTTGCCCCACAGTGGGCGCCAAATTGTTTTGGTCAAAAATTACTTGATAAAAATAACATTGTATTCCAAATTAGTAAAAGTGAGGTATAGTGCTAAATGTGTTTGCAATATATAAAAATCAGTTTTATCTTCAGGATAACAGTTTAAGGATGTCGAAGAAAATGTTTTAGACAACTATGCTCAGGATGGCAAAGAAAATCGATCAGGATGGACAGTTATATCCTGAGGATGTAACTGTCTGACAGAATGATAAGACAAGCAAAGATAAATGAATGTAAATGTAATGTAACAAGAGAAAAACACTAGATATATGAGGAAAGCCCTTGATCACTTGATGATCTCCGGCACAAAACTTCAGGATGAGTGTAAGCCCCTACCTTGTTTGTTAATATTAATAAGGTAAAAATGAATACAACTTTGGATGGGTGATGAACGAGTGACTAAGATTACAATGTTTGTGTTGTGTGTGTGTGTGTAAAGAGAGTATCAGGTGTTCTATATTAAGCAAGCAGGTATCAAGTGTCCTATACTCGTTTATCACCCCCTTTATATAGTTACAAATGAATAAATAAAAGATCCCATGAAATCTGCCTCCTTTATTGTGATCCTTGACTATTTCAGGTGAGCTTTGAAGCAGTGTTAACCAACATAGACGTTGGTATAACAGTTTCCATGATTTTCGCCCTTCATTTATGTTGGGCGGTTACACCTTTGACCTATTCTTTAGCAAAGGACTTCTTTCACACGTATAGCTCTTCCATCCTCAGATCTTTTGACTTGAATAAGACCATATAGCCGCTAGGGAAAAGTTACAAGTCTTAGTATTATTTAATTGTACCTGCAATTACATAACAATAAGATAATTCATCAGTCTATCCTCGGGATGCACATAAAACAGAACACTATTACATCGTGAATCATGTTCAGTCTTCAGTATCCTGAGGATGTCACATACAAAATACAAGTTAGTTCTATCCTGAAGATTTCACCACCAACAATAGATAGGAGACGAGCGGCAGTTACCATCATAACCCCCAACCAGCAATAACACTTATTGGCATCCTCCACCCTGACCATCAATATTCAAATACGTTAACACCCTTAGATCGTCACCACTGTCCCCAACTGAAAAACAGGTCATCCATCACCCCAAACAGGAAACCATAACCCTAAGCTAACTACCAAAAACAACTAGTCACCACCAACACTCACCATCAATCCTTAAACCCTAACCCTAACCTAACTGCCAACAACAACCAGTCAAGATTAGCACTCAACATTAATCACCTACCACAATCAACATCAATCATTGCCACAAAAAAACACAATCTACCACCACCATCAATCCCTCACCACCAACATTTTGCATCTTCCCAAAAGCAACAAAGCCATTGTCCCCTCAAACCAACATCATCCCTAACCAGAAATAACACCCCTTAAAACCAACGTCATCCGTATCCACAAACAAATATTGACATGCAAACATCAAACATTACCAGATTCTAACATATTAAAAATCTAGAAAATAAAATAACAATAAAACGTACCCAACTTTCGATCCACATCTTCATGTGTAAACCCGGTATAACCATTACCACACTAGACAATGAAAACACATCATAACGATCCAAACAACCACCAACCACAAAATTGAAACAACTCCCCCCTAAAGATAGCCTTGAAGGCGCTGTGAAGAGATGGCACTAGCATTAATGATATTGAAATCGGACACCGTCACTGCCATCGAACAATATATAGAGATCAGCCACAGACGATTGAAGAAATGAAAGGTGAAAGAGGTAAAAGTTGTATAAGAAAAGCCAGAGACAACGTCAAAAAACAGAAACACACATGCATGCAATACAATGGATAACACAAGCAAATGACAACGTCAAAAGACGAAAACAAACCTACATGCAAGAGGGCATCAAATATATATAGGATAACTACATAAATGTTACATATATAATAACTAATTTGCCAGCGTAAACTCACAAACTTGCTCAAACTCGATACGTAAAGCACAAAATCGAGCTTCTTTAATAAATCAGCTCTAATATACACTTGAACATGACTCATACTCGTTTAAGCTTGACACATTTTTAGCTTTTAACGAGACAATCTCACATCAACCTATATTTATTCCTAGGATAGCTTTAGTAAGCTTTTAGATCATAAGTAATGGTTCATGCCCTTTAGGGGGCATTTTTCACCACATCATTATTATAATGCCCTTCAAAAAATGTGTAATGGTTAAAGTAACTTAATGCCCTTTTTAGTTATTACTTTCCATATTTTTTATCCTATTTGGGCATTATACTAGAAATACCTCACTCTCATAATGCGCAAGAGGATGATGTTGGGAGCATTTTACATTTCAAAACGATAACCATTAATTACAATCAAAATCATTAAATTAAACTAACAGTGGATTAATAATATACTACTCTATGACATTAGCGATTGATTGAAAATAAATACGTGTCACTATTATGATAAATATAATGAATTGAATTCATATTTTACCCAACTAGCCTTATAAAAATACTAGCTGATTATCCCGGGAGGATTTCGGGGTTGAAAAATCTAATTTTACGTGATAACCTATTGCAAATGGCTCAAGTTAACTAACCACAAAATCTCTCAATCATTGCATGTTCATAGTATTCTAATCAACAATAACTCATATTCCCTAATCTAAAACCTAATCAGTAATCATCTAAAGAATCACTTATGTAAGCTGCAACTATTAAAAAACTCATCACATCTCTCTAATTTCTCACATTCTAATGGCTCTTATAATTCCTAACCTAATCAACTAAACAAACACCTAAGTTGGAAGTTGTAATCATTGTATCTCATTATGCCACGTGGCATAATCAAGAGATGGTTGAGGCCACCATTGAACGCCACGTCAACAACTATCAATTCTTTCCGGGAGCGTCCCGGGGTTGAAAAATATAACCATTCTAATAATAATAATAATAATAATAATAATAATACTAATAGTAATAATTATTACTCATGTAATTAAATAAATAAAAAAATAACCTTGCTATAAGGTGACACCATGTGTTGCAGTGTTGCGCGATTCTTTCTCCTAACTTCTCTTAATGAAGTATACCTAGTAAAATTCCAATGATAACATGGCGATTAGACTGATTTTCAACATCGTAGATTAGAACCTGGTTTAAAAGAAAAACATGATTAATGAATAACATGAACACTTTGTGTGTTTTTTTCCTATATGAACGAAACCCCACAAAAAATAGTCGATTTTTCTTCGTTTTTTATATAGGACTATGGTACTCGTTGGAAAGATAATAAAACGCTCGTTAATTTGGTGTAATTTTTTTCTTTAAAAAATCCCGTATATAAAAAATATAAACGTTTAAAAATTATGGGAGGAAACATGAGAGATAAAATTTTAAATTTATTTTTAAATTTTTTTTTCTAAAATAACTCAATTTAATATAGGGTTTTATGTTTATCTTTTTTTTAATTAAAAAAGGAAATAGTTAAAAAACACTAAAATCTTTCAATTATGATGCCACGTGACACTCTCAAAGGAAGGTTGAGGCCTCCATTACACGCCACGTCAGCATATACGTTTTCTTTTATATATATAGATAGATAGATTATGATTTCTCATATTGCAATTATTAACCTAAAATACAAAAATACACGTCTTTGTAACGATATACATAAATGCATGCAAACCGATATATTTTTAAGGGGTAACTTTGTTAAATAGTAACCAAGTTTAAGAGTGTTCTAATTAGATTACTCATAAAATTTGTTGTTCCAATCAAGTCACTAAAGTTTTATTTGATGTTCTAATCCTAGATATTTTACCTAGATAGAAGGTCATCAATTCCCATGACATTTATTTAATGGTTTTTTTTTTCATAAATATGTTGATACAGCATATAAATGGTAACATGGTTAAAAAATTGCAAAATATTTAAAAAAAATATCCAAAGATCGCAAAATAAAAAAATTAAAAATTGGGAAAAAAATTTAGAAGTGGGAAAAAGTCATAAATAAAACTTTTTAAAGTCCCAAAAAATTGTTAAAAAAAGATTGCGAAGAAATTGAAAACTATAGTGAAGTCGTCGTTTTCGGTTTTACCAAAGGAGGATTAAAAATTGACAGAAAGAAAAAACTCAACCATAACACTGAATTGTAAATAAACTCAAAATCTATCACTTTGATAATACCAATCTCAACCAAAACTAAAATAATATAATTACCCATAAAACTCTCTCTGCATTCGCACATATGAACTACCAAACTATTATCATGCCATAGCATATTCTGTATCACAGTTACCACAAACCTATAAAGGTGCAAGACGGTTGTGGTTAAACTTTTAAAACACATACAAACCAGATTGGAAAAGTGGTGCGACGGTGGATGAATGGAAAGTGGTAGGGTTTGAATTTTGATTATGAGAAGATGAATGTTACAAAAAAGAAGAATGGTACAGATATATGGTAGGCTTAATTTATTAAAATGTCTAATTTAATTTAATTTTTCACTTTTATTAAGTATTTCAACAAATTAAAAATTGTCACATAGGATAGTTTACCTACTATTCAGGTAAATTATATAGGATTAAAACATAAAATAAACTTTAGTGACTTAACTAGAACAAATTATTTTATTAGTGATCTGATTGAAACACTTCTAAAATTTGTTAATCATTCTATGGAATATTCCCTTTTAAAGACCATATTTGATTTTTTTTTTACGGCTAGTTTTTTTTCCATTTTTACACTATTTTATTACACCTTTTTTTTGTGTTTCTTATGAGACTTAAACTCCCAACATTCCCTTTGAAACACCAACACTTTTACCACCATACCACAAAGGGTGAGGCAATACCATATTTGATGTGTAACTACATTTTAACTATGGGTCATGTTATTTACACCGGGTTTTTTAGGGTTTTACAGCTCTCTACGGCTCGTAGACGCCTCTACGGGCCATAGAGGTGTCAGAGCATTGAAAACCACATCTCTCTACGACTTGTAGAGGCCTCTACGGGCCGTAGAGGTGGGTGCCCACTGCAATGATTGACACAAGCCTCTACACCTCGTAAAGACCTCTACGAGCCGTAGAGGCCGGTGCAAATAAGTTTTGTGGTGGTGCAAATATGGGGCTTTAACTATTTGAAGTCACAAATATAGAAAAGTTCAACTATTTGATGTCACAATCGACGATTTGTATTATTACAAATTAACTTCTGATATATATATCCAATCGTTTTCAGTATTAGTTGTACACATTAATTATATACTTAACAAGCATTTCTTCTTTTCTTGAATTCCTATTCCTCTTGACTTTATTGTTGTCGTAATTACAAGGAAATTTGAAACAGTTTAGCTAATTGGCTTCATGGTATTTTGTTTTCACCCAACATACATACATACGGTTAAAAAATATCTAAAAATTATTTTTTTAACACAATACATACATAATTTGGAACGACATATATTAGCGCTTTCTAATAATGGCAAAAAGGGTTCGATACGAAACTCAAGAGGCTTCGGACTCTTCTATTCAGCGTGTAAGTCGATATCATGAAGTGAAATTACAATCTTTTTCCGTCTCTTTAGTCTTTCAGCAACACTAAAATGTTAAGGTTATTTTTTCTATAGAAAACATATTGAGAGCCGATCCCCTTATGGTAAGTGGCACCCTCCTTGCTTTCCTTATGAGAGGTGGGGAGTTCGAGTCCTATCGTCACCAAAATGCTGCTGGTGGGCAGGTTTTACCGCAGTGGCCATCGGACGGCGGGTTTTCCCGGCTGGTGTGAAATTATTGGTGGACTCGGGTTACTCTCAGAGTACTTCTTTGTCGAGTGGGTACTTCAAGAATGCTTGAGATTGATTTGTTGGACATTAAAAAAAACATATTTAGAAAAAAAAAAAAAAAAAAAAACGGATAACTATAACGTGTGTTGATTGCCGCATTCCACGGGCGTTTACTAAATTATGGTCAACGGTCAGACTTGACAACCGTGAAGAAGGGCAAGCAATGACATATGAATATATAATTATTAATAATAGAATACATTTTTAGTTGTTTATAGTTTTTTCAACGATGACGATTAATTTATGCAATGATTGGTCGCATTCCCGGCATTGGGAGACCCGTGCCCTACTTCGTCCAATTATGTTGTCTTAACGAGGCTTAAACTGGTTTCAGAGTTTGGCTAGGCGTAGGGATGGCAACGGGTCGGGTATGGGTCGGGTTTGACTAATACCATACCTATACCCGGTTATAAAATCTCATACCATACCCGTCCCATTAACTGTCGGGTTTTTGTCGGGTATTACCCATCGGGTATATAACATACCCGCGGGTATCAGGTATACCCGTTGGTATTTGCATGTATATATATTTTTTATTTTCTTTTATAGTCTTATGTTTTAAGAAATCTAGAGTATACGAACTTGTAATAAGTAACATATATATTATCATTACCATAGTAATCTTTGAAACTTTTAATATGTAAAGATATATTATAGTATGAATTTTGAAAACTATTTATATATTTCATAGCATATAAATATAAATAATAATGTTATTAGAGTATGTATTTTAGACAAAAAGTTTGTTCTTCAAATAATGAATCTATTAGAATGAAACATTACTAAAAAAATAGTTAAGAAAAGATATATATAAAACTTAAAAGTATTCGGGTATATATTTCGGGTAGACGGGTATTTAGTTTCGGGTAATCGGGTCGGGTATCACCTAATACTATACCCGTCCCATACCCGCGAAATATTTTTTTCCAATACCAAACCCGTCCCATACCCGTCGGGTATCGGGTATACCTGTCCCAAATGCTTCGGGTTTCGGATATACCCGTCGGGCTCGGGTTTTTTTGCCATCCCTAGCTAGGCGTTTATAAAGAAAACCACACAGGTACTTACGCGAGTGATTAATAAGGAGTGACCCCCACCTATCTGTAAAACCTGTTGGCTTCAAAACTTGAACTCCCGATAGAAACCGGTTCCCAAGCCGTATCATTACCCTGGTGTCTACCAGACCAAATACGTTATTTTTAAATTTAATAACCAATACTTGATTTTTTTTAACAGCTAATTTATCTTTAGTATTCATGCATTAGGTATTAGGTAG
The DNA here is from genome assembly GCA_030844895.1 of Ambrosia x helenae. Lineage (NCBI taxonomy): Eukaryota > Viridiplantae > Streptophyta > Magnoliopsida > Asterales > Asteraceae > Ambrosia > Ambrosia x helenae. Next base: position 102,946,373 of record CM061228.1, on the reverse strand, counting down.
TATTCATGCATTTCTTTAAGGTTGTTTTTACTATAGAAAACATTTTAAAAAATGTTAAAACAATCGCAAGATAACTATCGACTGCTGAATGCAGAATTCCACGGGCATTTACTAAATTATGGTCAACCGTCAAACTTGACAACCGTGAAGAAGGGCCGTTCAAAAAAAACTGACATAATCAATATATAATTAATTATTAATTATATATAATATATATAAAAATCAAGTTCTTAGCTACAGGAACACTAAGTTCACATGTTGTTGAATAACAGTCTAACCATAAGTTGCCATGTGGTTATAATTATTTGAGAAGGGCTAAATTGTCTTAACAGAATTTTTATTGGCCATCATGTGTCATGGTTATCACTAAAACCAGATAAAAACTTACTTTTTCTAGAAATAAGTTGCAACAATATACTATATGATACAACCTGTGAGGGATGCTTACATCACAAACAATAATTTATGTTACCGACTTCATAACAAAACCCCAAAATGATATTTAAAAAAAAATAACTAAAACCTTAAAGTGAAGAAAACAAATGAGGCGAACGATGAAGAAATATATGAAATTTTGCAGTATAATTATTATTGAATGCAAGTGAAAACCATTAGATTTTGAATATATGTAAAAGTGTAGATTTTTTCTTGGAATGGTGGGTTGTTTTGTTTTGTAAATTTGGGCAAGTCATACACTTTTTTTAAGATGGTTTACTTTAATGGTTAACGTGAGCGGTTTTGGTTAACATTCGCCTATTTCTTTTTTTTTTCCCCTTAAATTTTTTTTTAACAGCAAATATCTTTATAGCTATATATAAAGCGTCAGAAAGAAGCTAGAAATACACTACAACTCCCAACGGAGCGCAAAAGCACAACCAAAGAAACATCGGAGAACAACAAAAAAGAATATTAGACAAAATTAACTAAAACCATTTTTCCCTTATAAAGTACTTGAAATTTGTTAGTATATACTTTCTACGTGGGGTAAGTTAGGTTTATCCATTTGAAAAAAAAAAAAAAAAAAAAAAAAAGCCCAAAATTGATAATAGATAAATATAAATTTGATACGTAATACTATTTGATATTAGGCCATGTACCTTCATATCAATGGTGTTAACGGTGACGTGACATTTTAACTTTCATTTTACACCACTCCCTTCCTATGTTAAGGGGCATTAAATAAGCACTAAGGCCATGGGGTGTACCTTCACATCATGGGTGTTAACGGAGACGTGACATTTTAACTTTCATTTTACACCACACCCTTCCCATGTTAAAAGGCATTAAAGTGACGCTAAGTTAACATATTAACATTAATTAAAAGAGAGAAAGTTAAAGGGATGAGGTAGAGTTAAGGGGCGTTAAACAATTTCCTTGAAGTGAGCTAATGTGAAAAGAGATAAAGTGGAGGATGTGGCATCTAGATGGAGTTAAAAATGGTTAGTGTATAGCACATGGCGTAAGTTAACATGTTAACATGAATTAAAAGAGAGAAAGTTAAGGTGATGAGGTAGAGTTAAGGAACGTTAAACTATTTCCTTGAAGTGAGCTAGTGAGAAAAGAAACAAAATGAAAAATGTGGCATCTAGGTGGAGTTAAAGATGGTTAGAGTACCCCATGGTGTTAGAGTTCATGTTTGTGTATGTGAATTTGTCCCATATTGGTTGGGAGATGAAAAATAAGTTGGTTTATAAGAGGAAACCAAATTGGAAGGAATAAAATGTTAAGTCACATTATACTTGATCACCTACCTGTGTGCACAGGGGAGTGCAAAAACGGGTTCTGGTTTAAGAAAAATTCATCTAGTTACCTGTACTCGCACGAGTGATTAACAGGGAGTGACCTCCACCTAAAACATTCAAGATGATAGTAGTGAGGTTGATGCAGAGCTTTCCTCTCAACACAAGTCTTGCAATAGAGACATGCCTCATAACACCTCTAGGAAGAAACATATTGGGGACAAGTATCTATCTATTAAATATTTTATTTTTTTTGTGTTATTTATTAATGATACAAATATATTTATTTGATAATTTCAATATTAGAGCATTATAATGGACCTGGGCTCACATTCAAATGGGTCCCGAAGGGTGTATTGGCTAATATGTGTGTTCATTTTGAGGTTAATGTCATTTTAATTATTACTAGTCTTTTACCCACCACGCATTGCGACGCTGCCGTACGCTAAATCATAACGTATAGACTACAATTGATTTCAAAACTAAAGGACTAATTTGTCATTGGTACAAAATAGGTCTTCAGAAACAAATCAGATGAACAAGGTATTATCACAAGAAACAAAGCCAGATTGGTAGTAAAAGGTTACAGTCAAAAGGAAGTAATTGATTTTGATGAAACCTTTGCTCCAGTGACCAAATTATAGTCTGTCCGAATCTTTGTTGCTTATGCTGCTCACAAAGATTTCAAAGTTTACCAAATGGATGTGAAGTCAGCATTTCTCAATGGAAAGAATGAATAAGAAGTTTATGTTCAACAACCACAAGGTTTTGTAGATCCCAGCTTTTCAAAATATGTCTACAAACTAAACAAAGCCTTATATTGCTTGAAACAAGCTCATAGAGCTTGGTATGAAACCTTGTTCAAATTTTTGATAAAATCAGGTTTCATCAAGGGAACAATTGATACAACACTTTTCACAAAAACTCATAAAGGTCACATAATTTTTGTATAAATCTATGTTGATGATGTAGTTTTTTGGTCAACAAATCCAAATTTTTGCAAGAAATTTGAAAAACTGATGACCAACCATTTTGAAATGAGTATGATGGGTGAATTAATCTTTTTCTTTGGCTTACAAACTAAATAAACATCAAAAAGAATATTTATATGTCAGTCTAAATATGTAAAAAACAATTTTAAAGAAATACCTTCTAGAAAAATGTGCTTTATCGAAAACACCTATGGAAATTGGATCTACATTTGGATCTGATCCAGGTGAAAATACAGTGGACATTCAGAAATATAGAGGGATGATTAGATCTCTTCAATATCTCACTGCAAGCAGACCAGATATTATGTTTGCAACATGCTTTCTTGCAAGATATCAATGTAACCCAAAGAAATCTCATCTAACTGTTGTAATTAGAGAGTTCAAGTATTTGAAAAGAACTCTAGATCTTGGATTATGGTATCCAAAAGGTACAAATTTAGATCTTATAGCTTACACTGATGCAGATCATGCAGGCTGTAAACTGGACAGGAAAAGTACATCTGATAGTTGTCAAATGCTAGTAGAAAAACTAGTGTGTTGGGCTTCAAAGAAACAGAATTTTGTATCAACATCCACAGCTGAAGCAGAGTATGTAGCAACAACAAGCTGTTGTTCACAAGTGATATGGATGCAATTTCAACCGAAAGACTATGGATTAAACATTGCAAAAACACCAATTCTGTATGATTCCAAAAGTTGACTAGCCATAACATCAAATCCAGTTTAACACTAAAAAAAAAGCACATAGATGTCAGGTATCAAGACCATGTAGAGAAAAGTGATGTAGAAATGTATTTTGTTCCCACAGCTAAACAACTTGCTGATACTTTCACCTAACCTTTGGATGAAAAACATCACAGCTATATCATAAGCAAGTTGGGCATGCTAAACATGGACTTAAGTTAAAATTTGGTATGAAAATAACAAAATCTGGACTTGAAACAAATGAGTCAAATTTAGATGACACACAAATAGAAACATCTAGGGAAATCATCTCATGTGCTCATCTGAAAATTGAAACAGTTATCTTAAATGAAAAGCCAGAATCTGAAACAAACATTTTAGATTAAAATGAGACCTCTGGTGAACTGTTGGACAAATCCTAAAAATTTGAAATGGAACTTCTGAACCATCCCAAATATCTAGGATGAGACTCATAACCATGCATACATGCAAGTGTATATATTTATAGTATATGACTTTAACTTCTTTTAATTTTTTTTCTCGTTCATTATTTTTTTAGGAATTAATATAATTTTAACATTTTTAAGGAAATAATGATTAGTTGCAATTTGAAGAATAAGTAATTACATAGCAGTAGTAATTAATGCAGGGTCTTTCATAGAGTTTTCCATATACCGAAGAGTCTTCTGACATAACTACTTGGTTACAGAGAGGAACTCAGTAAGGAGTGCAAGTGGATCTTCCATATCTACCATTAATGGGACAGATTGGATTGTCCATAAATAAACCCACTCTTCACATAACTTTCACTACACATATTCTTTGTACTTCTTTTCCAAAAACAAAAACCAAACGCTAATCTAAAAAAATGGCACTATAATTTGCTACATATCACAATCTCAGAGTAAGGACCAGTCTGGATGGAGAGTTCAAAGAGTGCGCTCCAATGCTAGCATTCCTCATGAGGAGCCCTATTGGATTCGCCATCAGTATATACACTGATGTGTATGCAGGATTCCTCCAATAGTTCTGGAACTCTGTAGTGGTGGTGGTTGATGACAATCGAAACAGTGTTCTTGAGGCACCTGTCCTAGGAGTTAGGATAGTAGTGAATGAACACACCATCTGGAGTGCTCTTCACCTCAATGATGATTGTGAGAACCTTAAAGTCCATAGGTGTCGGGTCATCTAAACCATCAAGCTGATGGGGTACAGTGGTCCCCGAAAAGCTCAATAGGTGGAAAAGACTGCTTTGACCTTGCCTTAGTAGTTTTTAATGACTCAGGTTGGTGTCTGCTTCAGCAGAAAGACCTCCAACTTCAACATGTTTTCTCTCAGAATTCAGAAGTTATTCATGCATTAGTATGGGGAGAACCGTACAACTACTCATACTATCTTTTGAAGGACTTGAAGGAAAACATCCACAATAGGACCAAGTTCCTGATGTATCCCAGATTTGTGACCAAGATCATCACAAGTCAACTAAACTTTGGGGTATACCATGGGGATTCACTAGAGTAGTAATGGTAAACCAGGATAACCTCACATCTGGGACCCTGATGTTAAGCCTGAATCATAGAGGTCTTGAGAGCATCCTGTATGAAATGCTCATTGTGGATGTAGATTTGGTTATGTGGTTGTTTATTTATTAATCTAGGTTGTTTGTATGTTTGTTTTGTTTTAGTGTGTAATATGTTTTTGCTTAATATAAATATGTTTTAAAAAATAAAAAAAAATAAGGGAAAGAGAAATTACATTTTAACTTAGAAAAGCTAACTTGAGGGGGAACTGATCGCAAAAATATGAAAAAAAAGGACAAATCCCACTTAATCTGGACAAATCTGACCAACTAGAGTCAAAATACGGGAAATAATGGGAAAATCTGGACCTGAAAAGACAACAAAATGAAAATCCGTCTAGGTTTAGTGACAATATTTGACTTTTGGAAGTCAGTTTGACTTTCCGATGGTCAGATCTAGAAAGAGGAAAGTCATTAAGAAAGATGACATTTTGACCAAAACAAGTCATTTCTTTCAAAATGAAAAATGTTTAAGTCAAATTGAAAAATACAAGTGATATAAATGTTCATTCAAAATTGAAAAAGTCAAAACAAGAAGCTTAAACCAAGAAAAAATTTCTTTTAGACTTAATTCTCAAAAAATAAAATTCTTAAAATACACCATCATAGGTTGAAAATTAAAAGATTTATAACTATTTTACAGCATGCACAAATGTTATAAATCAAAACATTTTTCAAAAACATATTAGATTGTCAACAGGTTTGTGATCTCTCTCTCTCTCTCTCTCTCTCTCTCTCTCTCTCTTTCTAAAAAATTAATTTTGGAATGAAACTCAAAAATGATAACGATTGTCAAAAATGGTTCGTCGTACTTCGTAACCGGGATTCGAACCTTCACACACTCATTTATCATTTGGTGTCATGTTAATTTTCATGGCCACTTTACTATGGACCACTTCGAGTTTCATTCTCATCAATTTAATACAAATAGACATATTCAAAAAAATGGATGAGGACAAAATCTCATAAATCTGGTGAACACTTAGAAAAATCACATCTCTATCCCAGAATTCTGGAATTCTGTTCCAAAGTTGGAGTCAAGTGGGCTATATCAATCGAAGGCGGCATTAACATCCAATTAAAACTCAGGTATCCGAAAAGTTGCCAACTCCAACGAGCTTCAGATATATAGACACATATCTGATCATTACTAAGAGTCCATAAGCATAACCCAAAATCAGCCAAAATCTTTCAACTTTTTCAAAACCTTACAACTCACAAAATATCTACTTCAACCAAAAATCTTAAATCTGAAACCATAGTTCGACATCAGATTATACTAAGAAACAGATAGATATCTTTCAGTGATGGCAAAGCAAACAACATACATGTTGAGCTAGATCACACCAAGTATGATGAAAGGCATCACATCATCATAGAATACTTGAAGCACTGTCCATTTGTTGGAGCCCTGACAAGATCAAAGTCAGTACCAGTAAAGGTTCTGCAACAAGTATGGGGGACAATGAAGGTGGAAGAAACAGAGGATGGCAAAGAAGAAGTATTAGTTGATCATGTCTGGGATAATCAGACATTAAGAATCGATTTAGAAGACATAAGGGATATACTAGGGTTGCTGAGTGAAACAGTGTATGATGATTTACCTGATGTAGAACAGGTTGGTCAAGCTTTAAAGGAACTGGGATACATGACAAACTTCAGCAAGTTAGGAAATTTCAATATTGGAAATTTATCACCTTTCTGGAGTTTTTATTCATGATAATCGACAACTGCCTAACTTCGAAGACAGGAGGAATGGATCAAGGAAGCCAATACTTACTAAACATTCTGTATAGCTTAGTCACAGGGGCAAAGCTTGACTATGCTGAGCTAATATGGAATCAAATCAAGAGGAGCTAGGTCTCAAGAGTGCTAAACAAGGGAGACAATGAAACTAAAAGACACATCCAGTATCCCAGATTTCTCGCACTTCTAATTGCAAAGGAGATTGAAGATGCATAAATGCAGTTTGAAGAAAATGAGGTCATGTTCAACTCCATCAAGATGCCAGCATGGAAAGCAAAAAAATTCAAAGTGGAATGAGAGGATCAATTGCCAAACCTAACAACAAGTATGATTTCTTTTGTACCTAAGAACTCTCCACTTTTGAAGAATCATCTGTGACTTATGAACAAACAAGGAAGTAACAGCCTAAATGGGTCAAATTCTAAGTCTTAAGAAAATTCTCAAAATTCCCCTCCAGCCGACCAGTCTAGAACTCCTAGCAGACTGAGAAATTATGAAGAATCCTCATTTTAGTCTAACCCTATCCCTCACCTTGATCCACACCGATCATCGCCGAATCTCTCACTCAACCTACCAATCATTGAAGGATTTATTCATTTCAGTTGTGAATCTGATCCAAATGAGGGAACTAAAATCACAACTGCCAGGTACCATGGAAGTGATGTTGTTAGCCTGGTTTAATAAAGAGGTCATGTGTTGTCTATTTCAACAACTCATAGAGGACAAACCTCAGGGAATGTCCAAGGAAATGAGGAAAATCCAGTAATGAATGAGTTGCAAAAATCTAGTGATGGCAGGACTGCTACACCATCTTCGGATGACGAGCAACCTCTACCAATAACAGAAGTGAATGTGTTTACTTCTGGTATGTTAGCAGGAACATATGTTGTTCCATAATTACACCAAGTCCTAGCCCCAGCAAAATCTTATTCCAGATTTTTGCTGAAACCATCCAGGCTTTTATCAAGGACTTGTCAGATGCTCTAGAGAGAAAAGAATCAGAGAAGGAGAAAGAATTAAACAACAAGCTGGAAACTCTTTGGAAGAATCAAGAATCATAGAAATCTGACATCCAAGAATTGTCAGAATCTGTGAAACAGAGCACCAGCAAACTGAAGAAACTTGAGAAGACAACATCTGATCAACTAAAAGACATCCTTAAGTTAATTCAATAAGAACAAAAGCAGAGCCACAACAACAATCAACAACTACTGGAAAGCATCAGCAACTTGAATGGGAATATGAAGAAAAGTGCAGTAGAAAATGAGATGATAAAAGATCAGATCAAGCAGCAAGCAGAAAAGTGGGACAAGACAGCAAAAGACATTGGCAAGAATCTGGAATACGTGAAAGAAAAAGGAGATGAAACCATTGAGTAAGCAAAGCAAACACTCAACATGGTGCAAAGGGTAGTTCAAAGATTCATTGAACCAACCAAGAAGCCCTCTCTTATTGCTGACCAACAAAAGAAGACATATGTAGCATAAGTCATCTCTCCTGACATAAGACCAAAAGATCCTGAAGCAGAAAAAGTTGTAGAGACTACATCAGTACCAAAAACTAAAGCCTCACCCTAGCCTAATGAAGGAAACTACATGGTGTTGCACAAATATAATATGGACTCTGCAAAGAAGAGAAGGCTCATTGAGACGATGAATGAAGCCATGGAAGTAAGCATAGCAGATAAGGCCAGCAAAAAGATGAAAGCCATTGTAACAGACACCATGATGGAAACTTGAATCTCTCAATGGGAAATGGCTCCTGGAGTCATCAGGGAGAAGGTAAAACTAAACCCTACTGACTTTGTGTTTCCAGAAAAGTATTTCAATGAAATCTACAAAGGTGAAGATGAACCTCTAGGAGACATGAACCCAAGTTCCCGTTTCAATTTTGAAAGGAGGATATATGAAGATCCAACAAGATTACCTGGTAGACACCTTGAACTGCCAATCAAAAGAATCATAAGTGTTTCAGAGAAAGAGGTAACTATGGGAGTGACCAGATATAGATTTGATGAGTGTGAGATTGAGAGAGAAGCCATGCAGCCAATAAGGATCAATGATGGAGATCTGGAGAACCTTCATCCAACAGATTTAATTATGATGATGAACAAGTTTCTGGATGATGGCTCCTCAAACATCAAATCCAGAAGAGCATTGGATGCAATAACAAATGCAGCCAAAAAACAGTTTCTAGGAAATGCTAGAAATGACTTTGATCTTGCCTTAACTCACCCACATATGCTAACCAAGATGTGACAACGGGTAAAAATCCAGGTAATTCCTGTACAATATAATACTTGTTAAAATATTATTGGAAGCTATGTGTTAGCCTTAATTAGAGATAATTAGAGTCCCTGGAAATGCGATAGTAAAGTTAGATTATTGGGAGAAAGTTATTGGGAATATAGAAATTTTTGTATCACAGAAAGATAAGGTTACCGTATTGAACATTGGTGATGACCCGGCTAACTTTAAAAATTATAGTTTTGACCTGTTGTGTTTGGTTTGACATGGAATAATATTATATGGATGAAAATATTATAAAGATTATAACTAGTGGTTTTTTAAATCGTTAAGTTCTAGCAATTACGCGTATTAGAGTTTTAACGCGAATTTGGGACCCGGTACAGTAGGGAAACCTCTAATATAATCAAATTAGCTAAAAATGAATACTAGTATGTGTGGAATATTATTATGGGCCAAATGGGTAAAGACCTTAACTAAATAATATATATATATATATATATATAGGTTTTTATAAATTGTGAGATGTGAGTATTATGTTTTAGGATTTTTATAAAAAAAAATATAATACCCCAAACCCCCCCCCCCCATAATAATACATTTGTTTCCTTTTTATTACAAATGATTACTTATTAAAGTATCCGTATCCCACACAATCCCAATACACTCACTCAAAAATCCCTTACACCTTCACTTTCACACACAAAAACCATCCATATTCTTCTTCTTCCTCCTCCCTACAACCGAAACCACCACCATTTCACTATATTCTTCTTCTTTTGTTCATATTATCACATAATGGACACTAGAACTTGAAGATTATTGATAATCTTAGTGATTTTGGGCAAAGACCTTCAAGAATCTAGATATTTTTAGAGAGAGAACCCCATATTTCAAGAGTTTCACTAAGGTAAGAACAAACATTAATAAAAGTCTTAGTATTTTCAGTTTTTAATCAAGTTTTCACCAAATAATCTAAGGATTTAAAGATGGCTTCTAAACTAAACAATGGGTAAGTGAAAGAAAATGGAAAATGGTGATGAAATGTGAATGTGTGTGTGCCATGATATATATATATATATATATATATATATATATGGGTGTGTGTATATATATGTAAAGATTGATTGTTTTCTGTATTTGATAATTTATCATGCTTGGATCCTTCAAATTTTGAGACATGCAAGAGGGTTTCTAAAAGAGTTTAGGGTCTGAAATAAAATGTTAAATAGAGGTTCTTGATGACCAAAATAAATGGTATAGAGGTAAGATTATTGAAATGTGGTTTGTTTTAGTGATATATTCATGAATATGCAATGTTTGATGATGAGTTTTAGATAATATTACACATAGATACAGGTCTGAATGTAATAATGTTTTGATGATTTTCATAATCTTAAAATAGTACAAAAACAAGTTTGGATAGGATCTACACGCTTGGAAGACCTTGCATGTACGATTAAAACGTGTTTTCATCTTAAAACGCCAAAATACGAGCTTTTGAAGTAAATATTTCAAAACTTATTTAAAACAGGTTTTTACAACTTATAATGGTATTAAATAAAGTGTAATAAGGTAAAAAAAGATCTAAGTTAAAAACCTAGGTATGTTGGCAAGAGATGCGCTAAAACGCATGTTTTTGAGAATACTAACGCGTCTAGAACACTAAATTTCAGGTCTGATATGAAACAATTTATTTGGTGTCTAAATGTGTATAAAAATCATTATTTGTGATGTATAATATGTTTTCTATAGTAACGAATGTTTAGAGTACAAAACTATGCGATAGAAGTCGCTGAAACGTGACTTTTAAGGCATATAACTGATAGATTTTGTGGCTGGATTAGAATAGAAAATTGGTCATGTTTTGTAGTCTATATTTAGGTCCTAAAGTCCAAATTAAGTTTATAGAATGTCCATAAGTTGACATGAAGTGTTGGAAACTTGTTTGGTATGAAAATTGTTAGTATGTGTATCAATGTGCCTTGTATGTTAAGATTGATTTGCATAAGATGATATGATGATGCGGTTAAGAATGTGAAGTTTATCTTGGAATGATATTTTTGTGATTATCTAAATGAAATTATAAGGGATAGGTAAATTAACGCTAAATGCATGCACACGAGGTCTAAAACTTAACCAACTGTCGAAACCAGCAAAGGGTCAATAGGGTAAGGGTTAATGGAAAATTCAATCTTTGGAATTAAACTAAGTCAAGGAAGTTTGGTGAATGACTTGAGTAGACTTAGAATGGTTGATAAATTAGCTATATGGATTATAGGGTGTTATATGAAAAGGATTGTGATTTGGATTTGTTGGATACGTGAATTGCTACAATTGAGGTGAGCTCACAACCCCTTTGCTGTATATGTTAGAGAACGTTTTTAATATCGGGGAATTAACATGCTGTATGATTAGTAGGACTAGAATTGTAGGACAACTGATGGCCTTGGGTAAGTGTACGAGTTGTTGCTGAAAGTACCTCGTCAGTCCCTCCGGACGGACACTTCCCTGCACTTCTTAATCATTAGCTCTTAGTTTAGAGCCGTGGTTTATGTTAGTAGATCTATTTGGTTAACGCCCCTTTCCAGACCAGTCGAGTGGGTCTTATGGAAATACATAATCTTATAAATTCCTCTTACATCAGGGTTCGGGAAGCAAAAGTTATGGTTTGATTAAGAGCCTTAGGTTACTATCATCCTTGTTAGATTTTCGCGAGTCTACTTGGTTCTCTTCGAGTTGTACTTGATCATACGAATGGTCCCAACATCATGTCCACAGTAGTGCCCTACCAAACCCACTCTCAAACCCCCTAAGCATCAGTATCTGAAAAACATGCTTACAAATATCAACAAAAATGTTGGCGAATTCACAGGTTTTATGACACAGAAAAATGTTTATTATTCATAATCTAAGTATATTCGATAATGTAAAACAATGTAACTTTTACTTTCACTTCATCTTGGTGAGACATGTTTTCTTGTTACTAAACAACTTTCACTGACCATGAAAATAAATTATGTTAAGCTAGAGGATGGTTGCAAGATGTCCATACGTAACTATATGTGTTTTTCTAAATTTTATGGTAACTTCCGTTACCTCATGACTTGCTTTCCGCTGTGCACTGTCGGGGTGTAACAGAAGTTGGTATCAGAGTAATGGTTATGGACAATTAGGAACTTGTAGGTCTATACTATAACCATGAGAACTCTCGAATGCCTTGTGAAATACATTAAGCCTTAGTATGCATCATATAGAGTGCCTTAGAAAAAAAAATATATGAGTATTAAGAATAGTTATGTACTTATGATGTGTTATTATATGTGCTAACGTGATTAACTATATTATATAGTTGTATACTTATTAGTACGAATATTGCTTGTCACAGATCATGGTTTCATCACATATCAGCTTTTCCAGTACTGAGAGCGAGCCAGAGTCCCCACCAGAGCCATATACATCTACTGACTCTAGTGAGCCTCTGCAGGACCCGTATATTCCTATGTTAGTAGCACCGGCTGCTGTTGAGCCCGAGGTTGTGGTTGCACCTATTGCAGTAGAACCGTTAGTTGCACCCGTAGTGGACCCTGAGCCTGTTATAGTGGCACCATATACCAGAGAGCCTATACATGCTTACATGTTACCATCCGAGCCCAAGAACGATGGTCTATTTGCTATGTTTAGGACAGACAGACCTCAGCCTAGAGTTTCTGATGTTAGTACCCCAGCTGTCGATGCGTTGCCCATACGCAAGCGACCATTGGATATTGAGGGATTGTCCTCCTCTAGTAGCAAGATCAAGAAGATTGAGTTAGAGTGTTGGGAGTGGTTGCCCAAGAAGCTGAGAGACTGGGTAGAGATAGAGGGTATCCCCCGTACCTATGAGCAGGGTGAATCCTCATCTACTACCAGTATTCCTGTGTTGACGGGTGATCCAGTGGCACGCACTGTGGCTACTTTGGCGGCACGTGGAGCCAGTACTGAGCACCGGATTACTACACTACAGAGTAGGCATGCATCATTGGATAGGAGGATATACACTCTTCAGCATAGGATGGGTAGGTCGGATCAAAGGATTGATGGCATGTGTGATAGGTTTGAGACGCTTCGTGAGAGATTTGTGTCTATGGACGGTCGAGTTAGTGCTATGGATGGCAGGGTTGAGTGTATGGATGATAGGGTGGCATCTGTGGATGAATATTCCATTATTGATAGTCAGGCTAGGGATCGCCAGTTGGCGCGGATTGAGAGATTGGAGTCTGGTTTTCTTGTTACACAGGGGATCTGTTGGATGCAAAGAAGAAGCTTGCAGAGAAAGAGTCCAAGATAGAAGAGGCCGAAGCTAGCATGGTTGGATTGGAGCAGCGATTGGTGGCTGTTGAGGAGAGATACAGTGCTGCTATGGTATTGGCTATGGTTGTGTTATTGTTCATGGCTTCCATCCTTCGTGGAGGTAAAGACCTAGTGATCCATTTCAGCATGATGCAGATTTTGGGCATGTTAGGCCCTATATTTTGGTAGTTGTTGGATGACTTGTCATGGTGGTAGTTGTTGTGCCACTTTTATTTAATGTGATCACCCGAAACATTATGTAGTTTGGTAGTAAGATCTTTTGTAAACAAATGAACAAGTTGTCTGGTGATGTAGTTATATATATTATGATGATGTATGACTATGGAAGCATGTTAACCATGGTTGTCATCTTTTTCTTTAGCTATGGTGGTTATCTTTTATTACGTGTGATTGATCGTTTGGTGGTGTATGAATTTTTTTGAATTATCTTGTTTGTATGAGTGTCATTCTAGAATGATCTTTAATACACAACATAGTTACTTCTTTAAAATCATTTGGCATAATTCTTATGTATAATTTCCTCTTAAAATATATAGAAAAGGAACTATGGCACCCGTAACGAGAGCAAATGCTAAGGGAGAAAGTTCTTCACTCCCCATTTCGCCCGAGCAGTTGGCTAGAATGATAGCTCAGCAAGTGAATTTCGTCTTTGATCAGCGTGATGCTAATGCGATATGGTAGAGGGCGTGGTGGCGGCGCACCAGGTGGAAGTGGACCACGTGGCCATGGTACAACTGGACGTGGATCTGGAAAAAGGATCAATATAGGAAGTTCATCAGGTAAAGACACTTAAGATTGGTTTTGATGTTTCATGAAGTTATTTTAATCGAATATCAAATAGTAACTGTGGCGCATTCAAATGAAACAGGAGACCCGGAGCAAGGTTGCACTTATAAGATGTTCCAGTCTTGTCATCCCCGTACATTTTCAGGAGCTGAAGGTCCATTGGAATGGATCGAGAAAATGGAATCGGTCATGATGATCAGTAACTGTTCTGCTTCTCAAAAGTTCAAGTACGTTGTATGTCCTTTTCTCGATGATTCCCTTACTTGGTGGAATACACAAGTTCAAGCGTTGGGTGAGGATGCCACGTATAGTCTTTCATGGAATGAACTAAAGGACATGTTGTTGAGAGAGTATTGTCCCCGCAGTGAGATGCAGAAGATTGAAGCTGAATTTTGGATGCTATCTATGAAAGGAGCTGAGATTAAGGCTTACACGACCAGGTTTAATGAGTTGGCTAGATTGATCCCTCGTTTGGTTACACCAAAGTATGTTCGCATTGAGCGATATATTTGGGGTTTGGAACCCCAGATCAGAGAAATGGTGCCATCTTCTAAAACAACCACTATACAAAGTGCTATATCTTTAGAAAACTCTCTGACTAATGATGCGATCAGGATGGGAACGTTGGTAAAGAAAAGCGAAACCGGTAAGAAGCCGATTGAAGTGGTTGAAAAGAGTGCCAAGCCAGAGACAACGTCGTCTGGTAGCAAGAGAAAAAGGTCTGATAGTTCCAAGAAGCAGTCTAGGAGAAAGAGGAACAGGAATCGTGAATCGGGTAAGTTGTATGATGCGAATGCCCGTGAAGGCAAGAAGGTTGAAGGAGGGACACCGATGTGTCAAAAGTGTAATACCCAGCATACTGGTTACTGCAAGGTGGTTTTATGTGAGAGATGCGCTCATTATGGGTATTCAGCCCCAAAGTGCAGAGTAAGACATCCAGATGCTGCAAACAACGGCAAGAACGACCAGGGTTGTTTTGAATGTGGTGTTGTAGGACATTTTAAAAGGGAGTGCCCAATGCTTCAAGGTACGAATGTAAGGGGCAGAGCTTTTGAGATGAATACGGGCGCGGCTCGTCAGGATCCTACAGTGGTAACCGATACTTTTCTTGTCAATAATCAACTTGCATCTATTTTATTTGATACCGGAGCCGATATGAGTTTTGTTTCGAAGAACCAATGCTAGGCTTGAAATCGAATGAATTAGATAAAAGCTATTCTATAGAATTGGCAAATGGTAAAGTGATAGAGGCTTATGAGGTGATTAGAGGTTGTACTTTGCAACTTGAAAATCATGTATTTAGCATAGATCTTTTACCCGTAGAACTTGGGAGTTTCGATATAGTAGTGGGAATGGATTGGTTATCCAAGAATCGAGCAGAAATCTTATGTCGCGAGAAGATATTTCGTATTCCAGTATCGAACAATGAGATTTTGGTCGTGCATGGTGAATCTGAGAAGAGGTCATTAAAGTTAATTAATGTAATGAAGGCGCAAAAGTTCATGCATAAAGGTTACCCGACATTTATAGCTAGTGTTGTGAACACTAAGGCAGAGGAAAAGAAACTTGAGGAGATCCCTGTAGTTAGAGAATATCATGAAGTTTTTCCAGAAGATTTGCCCGGATTGCCGCCTTCAAGGCAATTGGAATTTCGAATAGATCTTGTGCCTGGTGTCGCACCAGTCGCTAAGTCCCCTTATCGATTAGTATCTTCAGATATGCAAGAGATATCGAATCAGTTGCAAGAATTGTTGGATAAATGTTTCATTAGACCACGTTATTCTCCTTGGGGAGCACCCGTGTTGTTCGTCAAGACGAAGGACGGAACCTATAGGATGTGTAATGATTATAAAGAGTTGAACAAGCTTACTATTAATAATCGATACCCATTGCCTCGGATTGATGATTTGTTCGGTTAGCTACAAGGATCGAGCTTTTATTCAAAGATCGACCTTAGATCTGGTTATCATCAGTTGAAGATTGTAGAAGAGGATATTCCGAAAACCGTGTTTAGGACACGATACGACCATTATGAGTTTCTAGTTATGGCGCCGTTTGGTTTAACCAACGCACCGGCAGTGTTTATGGATCTTATGAATAGGGTTTGTAAACCTTATTTAGACAAGTTCGTCATAGTATTCATCGATGATATACTTATTTATTCACGAACTAAAGAGGATCATGAACAACACTTGAGACTTATTTTGGAGTTATTGAAGAGTGAGAAGTTATTCGCGAAGTTCTCAAAGTGCGAATTTTGGATGCGAGAAGTTCATTTCTTGGATCATGTCATTAACGAAAAAGGCGTTCAAGTGGATCCAACGAAGATTGAGGCGATCAAGGAATGGGATGCGCCCAAATCTCCCACAGAGATACGTCAATTTTTGGGATAAGCATTTTTGACAAAAGTAACTTTGGAGTTAAATAAGGAATCCCAAACACCCTCGGTGGCAACAATCGATTATTTTACTTTTTATCCATCGCGAGTCCTTTCTTAATTTTTTCATTGAGCGCAGGACTAATTTTTTGGGAAAAAATTGAATAGCTTTAGATAACCACTCCACCTATTATTAGGGTTTCAAATTAAAACTGATTATAACTCCCCATTATTGGTCACTCATTGTTTTTCATTGATAG
This sequence comes from Ambrosia x helenae, assembly GCA_030844895.1. NCBI lineage: Eukaryota > Viridiplantae > Streptophyta > Magnoliopsida > Asterales > Asteraceae > Ambrosia > Ambrosia x helenae. Next base: position 102,929,611 of record CM061228.1, on the reverse strand, counting down.
ATAGAATCCTCAACTCCACCAACAGCGGCTACGGTTTGCCTTCCATGTATATTCATTATTATGTGTTGTTTATTTTGGTGTTGCGAGGGTTTTCATCTCTAATCTGCGATTTTAGGTACTACTATCATGTGTTTTATTTTAATTTGATTTAGGTATCTCGAATTTGATCAATAATTTGATTTTATTCTTATTGTTGTTTAGCATCCTATAGTTATCAAAGTTATGTGTTTGACCTTACTTTTTGCATCAGTTTTGAATCTTGTTTATTTGACTAATTAAATTTCAATTGGACTCTAACCCAAAGCTATCATGCACATTGATTTCATAGGCATGCCACTATAGAACGATGGTGGTTTATGGTGACAGATCTATATAACAACTCCTTTATATGCTCAGTAGTATCTCTTAGTCACTGTGATATAAATTAGAAAATATACAGATGAGTCTTAGGTTAGTTTTTCATTTTGTGTTTGTTTATATGAATAATTTGTTTTTTGTGTGCCCCAAGTCCGTTTCACATTTTTGGTAAATCGATTAGAGTTGAGTCTATACGAGCTCAAATCAAACAATAAACTAAATTTATTCTTATGTAATAGAATAGCCCAAACCAATTTTAACATATTGACATGATTAGGCTCATGTTGACCTTACCCATTAACGTGCTGACCCGGATGACCCATTGACCTACGGCTCAAGTGCTCGACTAGTAAGAAAGCTAAATGGGATACTAATTGTCACAATCTAACTTTGGCCATTTACCTACTCTGTGCCTCATGTATTAATTTCTACATTATCAGCAACTCAGCAAACACATGCTTCACTTTGATTCTAATTTGTTATAATTGTTATTCTTTATTTTTCCCGAAAAAGGACTTGAGATAATTTTATAGTTTTGTTTTGATTTGGTAAAAGTAGGTTTTGGTGCTAATTAGTGAATACTTTCATATATTGTAGGAATTAAAGTAGGTTTTGATGCTAATTATTTTTCCCGAAAGAACCAACTTTGTTGGATTTTATAAGAAGTAGTGAATGTGAGTTGGTTGTGTCCCACATTGGTGGGGAGATGGAAATTGGAAGGCTTTATAAGGAGAAGCTTGAGAGGGAGATTTAAATTGTTAACGTTACACTATCCTCTAGCTCCTACCCGCGCGCAGGGGGGGTTTGCAAAAAATGGGTTCGGGCTGGAAAAATTCTTGAATCAACGCGACGCCCGCATCTGCGGACACGAATGCAGCTCGAAAAACCTGGGTCCGCGCGACACTGGTTTTTGATATTTGTTTTAATTTTTTGCAATTATAATTGTTTCATTCTTGGTTATTATTAGCGTTTAATAGCCAATGATGGTGATTAATTCGCAAAGATTAATGCTTATCAGTTTCAGTCTTGGTGCAGTATCAACTTCCAGAGCCAGTCCAGCCGCAGTGCATCATCACTGTTGAACCGGTGTACCCTGGGAACAGACGACGAATCTGTTTAAGGGAATTGTGTCAAACACAAGCCCGGTTCTGTTAATCTATTTTATCTATTTCTGTTTGTCTCCTTTTGCAGAATCTGATCGGTCTCCATTTTACTGTAAGTAATCCAACAAACTTCTCTCCCGACTTCATGAGTGCAGTTTGTGTGGGTGGGATGGACACTTCTTCATATCCCTTATGTTGCTCCTAGCAGTTCCCAGATGAAGAGCAGTAGCTGCTAAAATCAATAAAATAAAATGTTTAAAAAACCTAACTGCAGACCCAGATAACCTGTTGACCAATTAACCTGCTGAGCCCATTAACCTGCTAAACAACCGACAACCACGTTTCTGACCCACACTTTTTGATTGATTGGAATATAACTACAAAATAGAATGCAGGGTCAAGTTATTCTACACAAGGTAATAAAAATGAGAAGGGTGAGAAGGATACAAAAAACACAATAGATCATGAAATATGACACAATGAGCCACAAAATATAACACAGTACCAAAAAAATATAACACAATGCTGAAGAAAAAAGACACAATGAATTGAAAAAATGACACAATGATGAAAATAAGAAAAAGACACAATGGTACATGAAAGACACAATGATATAACGCATATTCTAAAAACCACAAGCTAAAACCTCAAAAAAACGAAGACCTAAAAACTCACGTTGTAGGGTTCGATAAAACGGTTTCAATGACGCTTGAATGAGTTCAATCGGAGTCCGTTTGATACCCTTCCTACGACTTCCTATTTTTCTTTCACTGTGTATTTGATCCTAACCCATAGAATGCATGCATAAAATAAATAGCGAACTAACCTATAAGAACATTAAACAAAATAAACAGAAATTACCCTACTAATTTGAATAATGACAGCCTACTGCTTAACTAAAGAAACCATAAAATAAAAATCTTAAAGAAAAAACCTGACTCGTGATCATTTTACTCAAAAACCTGTTAAGGGCATGGAGAGGTTACTGAGCTAAGTTGCATGCTTACTTCAAAGAAATTGGAGAAGCTGGCCATACAAAGGCAAAGACCACCCGTCCTTCTGATGTTAAGAAAGAAGACTGGGAATATCTATGTGATATTTGGAGTGACGAAAAATACTTGGCAATGTTTTATCGATCTTCTTGTTATTATCTTATCATTTATTATCGAATTTTATCTTATTTTATGTGAAATTTGGTTGTATGTCCCGAAGGAAATTGCAAAAAAGAAAGTTATTACACGTGCAAAACGAAACTAGATAGCAAAAACGGATTAAAAAGTACAGTACGGTATCACATTAAGCGTGGCTTGGATTTGAAATCTTCATCTGGTCAACTTGAGACTTGGTGGCTTACACATTGAGATGAGGAAAAAGGTTAGATATCTAATGATGCGACTACAATATATGTAAGTTTACGTATTCATTTCTATCGTTAAATATTCATTATTTGGTAATTTATAGTATTTGTTTTCTTTTTCGCTAAAAGGATGAAATGATGAAGCTAAGAAACCAACATACAGTGGAATCAATGAGCGATTAGAAGATTACTGATAGTGTACTTGGATGAAGCTCTCGTCTGCATGGGTGGGGGCGTGGTCCAGTTATAGCTGATAACACAATGTGTACTACTAAAAGATCAAAGTGTCCTACTTATGACGAGTTAGTGGGCCGACTTCAAACAGAGACAACTAAATGTGCAATTATGGAACAAGCACTAATTGATAATAATATTATGCCTCCTCCAACAAGCACATCAGCACAATCTCAACGTGATACACTAGAAAGTAGAGAATGATGAAAGTACTGAAGACTGAAGTTTTTTTAGTAATTTTATATAACTTTCGTTATTAGCTTATGGATAATTTTTCATTTGTTTGTTTAAGTATTTGGTTTGGTTTTTTGAACGATGATGTTTTTATTAACAATGATAATTTGGTCGTATGTCTTTATATACTTGTTTTTATATTTGTTTGTATATATATAGGGTGGGGTTAGGATATAAAGGATATGTTTTGTAAAAAGGGTGAGAAAGAGAAATGGTCATTGGATCAAATTGATGGATGGATAAGATTAATGGAGTGGTAATTTTGTAAATTGTGTAATTTTGAACACTATGTAATTTGTTGTGTTGTGCCCTTGGGTCCTTGATTTGAGGTCCCTTGTGGCGTTTTCTTAATGAAGTTTAACTTTTCAAAAAAAAAAAAAAAAAAAAAAAAAAAAAAAAAAACTTAATGATGTGTGGTAGTAATATAATAATGCACATTCTCATTTAAAAACACACATTTAATAAAACCCTCTCTCTTTCCAATCTCATTTAATTTGTCTCTCTCTCTCTCTATCTTTCTTTCTCTTTCTTCTCTCCCTCTGTCAACGATTATGCTTTCTTTCTCTTCCTCTTTCATGAAATTGATACATACGGTGGGGTAGTAGATATCTTGGTAATATTGATAATATGGTATTGGATAAACATGAAAACAATTGTACATTCAAGGGTTTGCCCTCTTTATATTTATCATCAGATCAACATAAAACACATACAGATTGTGGTCAGCCCTCTTAACGCAATCATAATATTGTGTTTTATGTTCATGGGTTTGTGTTGTGTTATAAGAATGATGAGATGTTAAAACACAATGTGTTTACATTTGCTTATATTTTTTATTTGTGTTTTTTATAAAGAAAACATATATGAGGATGAGAGAATAAAACACAATTGGTGAGATTTGAATATAAAACACAATACTGGTTAGAGTATGATAAACCAGCGTAAAACACACCACTGTGGTCTTCTTGTCTTCTATAACTCGCAAAACACAATCAGGTAACCCAGAAAACTTGCGAATTATAGAGAGAATATGAAAACCAAATCCCTATAATCACTCACTAATTAAAAATGGATTAAAATTAATAAATTAATTGGTTTGTGTATAATTACCTAATTAACCTCTAGATTAATCTACCCTAGTGCTACATGTCGCCTTGAGAGTCCTTCTTACCCTTCTCACATTTTTCACCCTTTGTACCGGAACCCTTATATATATATATATATATATATATATATATATATATAGGGGCAGGATCAAATACAAAGTAATACAAACGTGCGAAGGATCACTTTGTACATGATAATTACGTAATGATAATTACGTAATGCCTTTATGAACATACAAAAACATTACGTAATTATCATGTACAAAGTGCATGATAATTACGTAATGATAATTACGTAATGATAATTACGTAATGCTTTCATGAACATAAAAAACATTACGTAATTATCATTACGTAATTATCAAGTACAAAGATCCTTCGCATCCTTCGCACGTTTCTTTTACTTTGTAGAATAACCGCCCCCTATATATATATATATATGGTCAAGATCGTGTACAAAATGTTTTTTTTTTAGAAGTGTGAGAAGGATTAAAAATTGATACTTACGCATCATTTTTTGAACTTAGTCGTGATGTTTTGGATTGTTTTGCCTATAAAAACACCAAACAAAACAATTAAAAACCGAAAACAATGTATTTTAGGAACCATGCTAAGAACATTAGCAGTGTGTTTTAAGCGTTAAGTAGTGTGTTTTAGCTGTTTTTTAAATTTAATGACTATAATACATTGTATTGTGTTTTAGATTGTTGTGTTTGGTGTTTTTCAAGTTAAACAACCTAAAACATCATTCCTAAATCCAAAACATGATGTCTACATGTCAATTCTTAGTCCTTCTCACACTTCTCACGAAATATGTCCTTTGTATAGGATCCTAAACCTGTATATATATATATATCATGGTGAATGTTTACATACACATAATTTTACTTTAACTACACATATATTTGTGACACGTGTCATAATCATAGTGCAATTCAACTGCCATGTCATAGGCCACGTCATGTGCCATGTCAGATGCCACGTCATAATCCATCCTAACAAGTTGCTATACTTTAATCACACATATAACATACTTTTAGCTACATATGTATGTGTAGGTATAGCTTACTGTATACCTTCACATAATTTATGTGTAGTTAATGATCTATATCCACAATCCTGAGTCTACACATCATAACACTTAATTTATATGTAGATAAATGCAAAACCCAGTGCATTATAGCATTTTTTCCACACATGCTATGTGTGGGTAAAGACCTATATTTTTTTGTAGTGAGTGTGATTGTGAGTTGTGTGATAAACAAAGCAAATAGAGCCGAGTCATAGATATATCTTTCATACACATACTCCACACCACATTCACACCAGCCATAAGAATTTTTTGAGTCATTCTTTTGTAAAGATTAAACGAGATCCTTGTTATAAGGTGATGGATACATAAACTCAAAAACTTCTTAAAAACCTTGTGTTCTATTAATTCTGAAAGTTTGATTTCTTATTCCGCACGCTATTTCCATATTGTTGAAATCACATTGTTGTTTGCTTAAAAGTTAGGTTGATACTTCTGGAACCAATACCTAGTTTTGTGGTAATTGAAAAACCGTCTACATCTATCGGATCTAAATTATATTTTGATGCCGTAAGGTCGCAAGAGGATGTATTGTTTATTTGCTTCTTAACAAAGTATTGCATATCTGGAAATCATGGTGTTTTTTTCTAAAATTAGGTGAACTTAGATGACTATTAGTGTAATAAGATAACATTTATACCCTAAATTAGCAACCAGGGATTAAAATTCTAACATGTTTTAGCCTAATGCCCTGTAATGCACGTGATCTTTTTCTAAGCTTCTAACTATATGATGATTACTTTATAGGTAGGGGCGGAGGTTTCAAGGGGCGGGAGGGGGCGACCGACTCCCTGGATTTTCGTTTAGAAATTCCGATTATATAGTATCCGTATAGAATTTTTTTGTTATATACGGTTTCGACCCCCCGTTTTTTTTTTTTTTTTTTTTTTTTTTTTTTTTGGAAAAAAATTGGTATATTATATAAACAAAAACTAACGATATATCGGACGATACAAGGTTTCCATATATCGGTTGTTTTACTGAGTTTATCGTTTTTCTTTGTTTTTTTTTTCTTTTGGGCCCATTTTGAGAGGTACAACCCAATTGTTTGATTTTGCCCATTATTTTTTTTAGGGAAAATCCAATTAAAAATCCCAATTAAAAGCCTAAACTTAAATAAAACTCTAAACCCTCTTTGTACTATGTCTCTCGATCTCACCCTAGTAGTTTCATACTTTCATTTTTCAAGTCTTTATTCAAAGAATTAAGGTACATCTACTTTACTAATTTATAGATTCATAGATTGTTATCTTGTTGTGTTATTAAATGTTGATTAAATCAACCCAATATAATATTTACAACTGGAGGTCGGTTTGTTTGTGTATGTATGTGTCACCCAAATGCCACAAAATAACTATATCCATCATCTTCTCTTTAGCTTTCATATTCTTATAATTGTTGGACGTTGGTACTGCTTTGGACGGTGGTGGTTTCTTTATTGTTCAATCTTTTGTGTCAAGTTATCACATTGTTTAAGAATTAGAGTTGAAATAATTATGACTTGATTTAATGTTTATGTTATTAGATTATACTATGGGGAAGAATAAACCATAACATCTTTTTTCAAAAGAGCAAATAAAGAACAAGTAGAGGAAATAGATAATAAAAATATGAGTAAACCATAATTGAAGAATTCAAAAATTTTAAAGGTCAACAGGCTGTAATTGTTCATCCAAGTACCCATGATTTGTTTCCTTTTTAATGTTCAAGTGTCATTATTCAATTTTTTGTTAAACAATGCTTAGAACTTTGATATTATTTCATTTAATGTTTGACTCGACCTGAATCGAATCATTGATCGGAACATATAATCCGAAATTTACCTATAGAAAAAAAAAAATAGATCCCGTTTCATAATTGGTGATTTCCGACCCAAACCAATTTCTCACGCTTCGCCTATTTAATGTTTGTAGGTTAACCTAGGCACATATGGCGTAAAAGCTTATGCCGCAATTAGTGTAATATTACGTCATAAAATAAGTTGGTCTGGAAAGAGATTTGCAAATTTGAGAATTATTAAAAGGTGGACAGAGAAACTATATATTATTAGTCAAGGAAAACTATGTACAAGGGGCATTATGTGCAAACTTAATTTTTTTTAAATAATATACCTCTAATGTAATATTACGTCATAAAATAAGTTGTTCTAGAAAGAGATTGCCTGATAACTAATTCTTCATACTTCTCATTGTCATTTGTTTACTAAATTCCGGTCAAACGGTCAGAATTGACAACCATAGTGAATGGCCACATATGTAAGGACTGGGACCTATAAATGACCATTAAGCCTTCCTAACTTGCAACACATACAAATCAAGAAAACATACCATCCCACCCAAATTATATTCCCTCTAATCATCAAACATGTCTCCTATCACCCCTGAGGTTAGAGCATCTGCGGAGATCTTTACCGGAAATGAAGTTTGTAAAGAAAAAGCCAAGTCTCTTCTAAGAGAATATTTTCTTCCAGACGGTCTATTACCGGTGGAAGACGTCGAGGAACTTGGTTATGTAAAAGAAACTGGATTTGTTTGGATCAAACAAAAGAATGAGATCAAACACAAGTTTGAGAAGGCCGGAACGCTAGTCTCATATGCCACTGAGATCACTTCCTACTTTGAGAAGTGTAAGATCAAAAAGTTAACAGGAATCAAGTTTAAAGAGATGATGATTTGGATCTCACTTGTAGAGAGCCATCTTGAAAGTCCATCAAGTGACAAAGTAACCATGAAAACACCCATGGGAATCTCCAAGACTTTTCCAAAAGTGTGTTTTATGGCTTAAGAGGTAAGCGGAAACTAACGATGGTTGATCACTTTATGTAATACAAAGAATAAGTGTCTACAACAAAATAAAATGATGGTGTCTATTTTCATTTTTTATGTATCCAACTTGTTTGTTAGTGATTTTGTGTATTGAATGAATTAATATTTTTAAATTGTCGAATTAGCTGATGATCATAAAGGAAACTGATAAAAATCATTAATATCCTAAAAACTATTCCAAACACTTTAGTAACTATTATTTGATACCTGAGTAGTATGTTTTTGGCATCATAAAAAAATTTTAAAATCAATTTTTTTTAGAAAAAAAAAACTATTTACTACTCAATATATAAATAATTATTGGGTTATCACTTGCACTCTACGACGAGTTCAAAACATAAATAAAAATAAGCAACTGGTAAACTAGACGATAAAAAGCCATGCAACGACGGTATATTCGAAGTCACATAAAACTAACTCACCTACGCTTCATGGCGGGTTAAAAAGTAGATAAAAATAAGCAAATCGCAAACGTGACAATAAAAAAAAATGTGACGCTAGGATATTCGAAAGTAGCGGATAAGTTAGTCATTGCATTGAAAACCAAGTTATTCGAACAAAATTTACACTAAAACGTATATAAAGATAAACACGTCACAAATCATAATGGTGTATTATTAATTTGCGTTAGGCGGTTTAAAAGGCCGAAAAATTTAAAAATAACTTTTATCTACACATCACCTCCAAAACCCTACACATTTTCCTACACGGGCCCTGGAGACCCCCACGGCCCGTGAAAAATGTAAAAGCAAGAATTGACGGGCCGTTGGGGTCTCCACGGCCCATAAAAAATGTGGCAGTTGGACATTTAAACCCTACCCGGCCTGTGGAGGCCTTCACGAGTCGTGGCTGGTACGAGGTACGACGTACAGTCTGAACTCCCTGCAAAGCATGGAGTTCAGATTGAAAAAGCTGACCCCTACGACCCATGGAGGCCTCCATGGCGGGGGGAAAATTGGCAGTTGGGCATAATTAAGACCCTACACGGCCCGTGGAGGCCACCACAGGCCGTGAGTTTCTCTGGTTTAATGGAGACGGGAGCAACTTCCTTCTTATTTCTAAGAAACATTCAAACACCACGACCGATTCTCTCTCGACTGCCCGGTCTAACGATGTCGTATTCCTACAACTATTCCCTCAGTAATCTATCTCTGAACGAGTCTTACATCTCTGAAAGCGTTTTCGGACCCGAGGTTCAAGTTGGTGAGGAGGATGTTAAATCCGTGGTTTGTTCTAATGACGGGAATATGCTGCCCAATCTGAACCAGGAATACATAGAGGAAGAGGAGTCATTTTTCGTGCCACTAAGCTATCCGTAGTACGCATATACAGGACTTACCATTCACGCGGGAAAGGTGCTAAGGGCTCTTAGGAAATTGATAACGACTTCGAGGAAGCTGCTGACGACGACGAGAAAGCTGCTTATGAAGGTATTGACATCAAAGCAGAACCTAACTTGGATGTTTCGTATGATGCCCGACAGATTCCACGGCGCGTTTATCACGCCGTTAGGTTGCCTGGTACCATGAACCAACAACTTCAGCAAATTCTGATGGCGGTGCCGGATCGACCAGGTGGAGACTGGTATGCGGTGGTTGATAGCGAGCGAGGTCGACAGGTGAAAGGCGGCGGGTTAGCCGTGGCGTGAACCACTGCCTATCCGCTGGGATGCGTCATCCAACACTCAGGCCGGTATGTCTCAGAGATGATGATATGGATCTCACTTGTAGAGAGCCATCTTGAAAGTCCATCAAGTGACAAAGTAACCATGAAAACACCCATGGGAATCTCCAAGACTTTTCCAAAAGTGTGTTTTATGGCTTAAGAGGTGAGCGGAAACTAACGATGGTTGATCAGTTTGTGTAATACAAAGAATAAGTGCCTACAACAAAATAAAATGATGGTGTCTATTTTCATTTTTTTATGTATCCAACTTGTTTGTTATTGATTTTGTGTATTGAATGAATTAATATTTTTAAATTGTCGAAGTAGCTGATGATCATAATGGAATTGAAATTGATAAAAGTCATTAAATCCATCTAGATATTTATATTCCAATATTTTAGAATTTTAGAAGTAATAACATATAATATCCTAAAACTATTCCAAGCACTTTAAAAATTGTTATTTGATACCTAAGCAGTCGATTTTTGGCATCATAAAAGTTTTTTAAAATCAATTTTTTTTTAAAAAAAAAATTTATTACTCAATACATAAATAATTGTTGGGTTATCACTCGCGCTCTACGACGGGTTCAAAACATAAATGAAAATAAGCAACTGGTGAACTTGACAATTAATAATAAATGCAACGATGGTATATTCGAAGTTCCATAAAAGGAACCCACCTACGCTCCATAGTGGGTTTGAAAAGTAGATAAAAATAAGCAAATCGCAAACGTGACAATAAAAAAATGTGCCGATGGTATATTCGAAAGTCGCGAAAAAAGTTAGTCATTGTATATGAAAACCAAATTATTCGAACAAATTTACACTAAAACGTAGTAGTATTCGTACTTGACGTCTAGCTAACGTTGTTATAACGTAGTAGTAACGGGAATGATCTTTGAAACTTGTGAAAATTTTATAAAAACCTGTGAACTCACCAGCATTATATGTTGAAATTTTTGGCATGTTTTCTTAGGTGGCTAAAGTAGCAGCATATGGATTAGGCGCACGAAGTCTCACACGGCGTCTAGAGTCTTAATTGCATGTTTCAAACACATTTTCAGACTTCATTTACTTTATGTTGGTTTGTAAACAAATTTAAGCTTTTGCTGTTGGTTTGGTATTATAAAACTTGTTAGTTTTGGTTTACTTATCTTTTACATATAGTTGTCGTTTATTGTGATCGTTGACTTAGACCCTGGTGTGTCACGCGCCTTGCGGTAAAACCCCGCACGTGGAATTTGAGGATGTGAAAATAAGACAAGAAGTTCTTCTGAAAAGTTGTTGAATTTATCCTTGTAGTTTTTAATTTAAAACTCTGTTTTGTTTAAATTGTTGTTTCAATTTCAGTACTTTGAAATTTCTATCCTTAAATGTAATTGTCTAAAAATGCATCAGTTTACTTATAACACTTAGGGGGAATTATTAGAACTAAAATATATAAAATAAAGTGTTGAAGAAAACTGAAGTGAGGAACTCGAAGCTAAATTAAAGAAGAACATCTAGAACAGGTTCCAGCCGAAGAGATTAAGACCAGCAAAGATTCAAGAACAAGTTCTTTTTAAGGAATTAGACAATTGAAGACAAGTACAATTCCTAACTGATGAAATCTGGAAAGAAAGACTGAAATCTGGAATAAAAGAATCAGATTTCTGGGACATGGTGAAAGACAGACTAAGTCCTTCTATTCCAGTTGAAGACTTCAGATTTCTGAAAAGAAATCTGAAATCTTGACAAGTGGGAAAGTTAAAATGCATGCAACTTGGACTCAATTAATCATGCATAATTTCTTCACCCCGTTATCTTGCAGAGAGTACAAGTTAGAATAAACTAATTGTTTATTCATCAACTTGAGTCAACTCATCTCTAAAAATAGAAGACATCATTCGTCAATGAAGAGTACCAAGTGTAAATGTGAGTTGTGTGATAAACAAAGCAAATAGAGTCAAGTCATAGATATATCTTTCATACACATACTTCACACCACATTCACACTAGTCATAAGAATTTTTTGAGTCATTCTTTTGTAAAGATTAAACGAGGTCCTTGTTATAAGGTGATCGATACATAAACTCAAAAACTTCTTAAAAACCTTGTGTTCTATTGTTTCTGAAAATATGATTTCTTATTCCGCACACTATTTTCATATTGTTGAAATCACATTGTCGTTTTCTTAAAAGTTAGGCTGATACTTCTAAGACCAACACCTAGTTTTGTGGTAATTGGAAAACCGTCTACATCTATCGGATCTAAATTATATTTTGATGCCCTAAGATCGCAAGAGGATGTATTGTTTATTTGCTTCTTAACAAAGTATTGCATATTTGGAAATCATGGTGTTCTTTTCTAAAATTAGGCGAACTTAGATAACTATAAGTGTAATAAGATAACATTTATACCCTAAATTAGCAACCAAGAATTAAAATTCTAACATGTTTTAGCTTAATGCCCTGTAATGCACGTGATCTTTTTCCAAGCTTCTAACTATATGATGATTACTTTATATGTTAACCTAGGCACATATGGTGTAAAAGCTTATGCCACTATTAATGTAATATTACGTCATAAAATAAGTTGTTCTGGAAAGAGATTGCCTGATAACTAACTCTTCATACTTCTCATTGTCATTTGTTTCTAGAAGAAAGTAGTATTATATTGATTGTATTCCACACCGTTTACTAAATTCCGGTCAAACGGTCAGAATTGACAACCGTGAATGATCTATAAATGACCATTAAGCCTTCCTAACTTGCAACACATACAAATCAAGAAAACATACATCCCACCCAAATTATTATATTCCCTCTAATCATCAAACATGTCTCCTATCACCCCTGAGGTTAGAGCATCTGCGGAGATCTTTACCGGAAATGAAGTTTGTAAAGAAAAAGCCAAGTCTCTTCTAAGAGAATATTTTCTTCCAGACGGTCTATTACCAGTGGAAGACGTCGAGGAACTTGGTTACGTAAAAGAAACTGGATTTGTTTGGATCAAACAAAAGAATGAGATCAAACACAAGTTTGAGAAGGCCGGAACGCTAGTCTCATATGCCACTGAGATCACTTCCTACTTTGAGAAGTGTAAGATCAAAAAGTTAACAGGAATCAAGTTTAAAGAGATGATGATTTGGATCTCACTTGTAGAGAGCCATCTTGAAAGTCCATCAAGTGACAAAGTAACCATGAAAACACCCATGGGAATCTCCAAGACTTTTCCAAAAGTGTGTTTTATGGCTTAAGAGCTGAGCGGAAACTAACGGTGGTTGATCACTTTGTGTAATACAAAGAATAAGTGTCTACAACAAAATAAAATGATGGTGTCTATTTTCATTTTTTATGTATCCAACTTGTTTGTTAGTGATTTTGTGTATTGAATGAATTAATATTTTTAAATTGTTGAATTAGCTGATGATCATAAAGGAAACTGATAAAAATTATTAATATCCTAAAACTATTCCAAGCACTTTAATAACTGTTATTTGTTACCTGAGTAGTATGTTTTTGGCATCATAAAAATTTTTTAAAATCAATTTTTTTAGAAAAAAAAACTATTTACTACTCAATATATAAATAATTATTAGGTTATCACTTGCACTCTACGACGAGTTCAAAACATAAATAAAAATAAGCAACTGCTGAACTAGACGATAAAAAGCCATGCAACGACGGTATATTCGAAGTCACATAAAACTAACTCACCTACGCTTCATGGCGGGTTCAAAAAGTAGATAAAAATAAGCAAATCGCAAACGTGACGATAAAAAAATGTGACGCTAGGATATTCGAAAGTCACGAAAAAGTTAGTCATTGTATACGAAAACCAAGTTATTCGAACACAATTTACACTAAAACGTATATAAAGATTAACCCGTCACAAATCACAATAGTGTATTATTAATGTGGGTGCGTTATGCGTTTTAAAAAGCCGAAAGGTTTAAAAATAACTTTTAAAACAACCGGCCAATTTTTTTAAAAAAAAAAACAAGGTTACAAAAATTTACGTTGAAGCATAGATTGAAATAGCTCGTGTGGAACGGCAATATAAAATGAAACTCATAAAAAGTCATCTAACTCTAAATTTGTTAAAAATTCAAAATGATAATCTTATAAAAATCCATGGGTTGTAGTTTAAATCGGTTAAATAAAAAGAAAAAAAAATCAATCAATTAAATTATCCGGGATGTAAACAAAAATTAAGCTAAAGTGTAAGGGAAAACAAACTAAATTGATTAGGGTGTTAACAAAAAATTAAGTAAAGTGGAAGGGTAGAGTTGAAGATATGTAAATAAAACTTTCACTAAGTGGGTGTTTGGGATTGAGTTTGGAAATGTAAAAGTGTTTTTGGTCAAAAGTGTTTATTGGCTTATGACTTTTTGAATGGGAGTTTTAAAAAAAGTGTTTGGATTAGGTTTTGGGATGAGAAACGTTAAAAAATCAATAGATTGTCATTTTTTAAGTGTTTCGCTCACTTATTGTGAATATTGGTTGTATGGGTGGTAAATTTGTAATTTTTTTTCCAAAAGTCAAAAACCAAAAGCCAGGATTTCTAACTTTTCAAAAACAGTTTTACCACCCTTAAAAGCCAAAAGACAAAAGTCAAAACAGAAAGTGCTTTTGGGTTACACAAACAGCTTATTGACTTATTGGCTTCTTGAAAAAGCCAATAAATCAATAAGTTGTTTTGAAACTCAATCCCAAACCCCCTCTAAAAGAAGAACAACAATAAAAGACAAAAAACAAAATTGTAGTTGAGGTTTTATGAATTGTTATATGTAATAATTAACTAGTATTAAGCCTCGTTTGTTGCAGTGAAGAGCGTAAAACCTTGTCAAGTAGTACTAGTGCCATACCACCACTCGTAACACGTGTTGTATTATAATAGTTTAATATACAATAGTTCGGTTTTCAATTCCATATATAATCGTATTATTTGTTGGTCTTATTTAAATTATGTGCGAAAATTTTTTTAGGTCCACTCTGGGTTGTTACATGGAAGAAACCCTACAACCCATTGGTTTCTCTTTGCCGCTCTATTTCTGTATCTAAAACCCGTCAAACTTCCTCATTTTCAAACACAACTTTCACCATATTGATCGTTTTCTTCATAGAAGAAGGAATTGATTCACTCGGCATCATAGTTGTCACAACAACTATCATAGGGTCTGAACTTTTCGACGGAGCATCCAAAGTCCTAGTGGCAACTATAAACGTTTATTGTCCATTGACGGCAATTGTAGTTGAGAACTTATAGGATCAGGAGTTTAGTTCTCACTGGCGGCAGCGGCCGAAACCGAAGCAACATCATTTGGATCAAGTGTCGACCCTGCAGCAACACCCAGGTTTGCTACTAATGAATAGTGATGTTTTATAAAATAATCAAAATCTTGCATTAGTTTGATTAGATACTAAACAAAATGTAAGCAAATAACTTAGTGGAATGACTTTTCAGATATATATAAAAAAAAAAAAAAAAAAAAAAAAAAAAAAACAATTTGTAGTGGGTAGGGAATGTAACTAACATAAAAAACCATCTATTAGTTGGGTAGGAATATGTCTCCTACACAAATTTCTTCTAAATCTTTAGATGATGCTATACTATTTTTAAAACTATCTTGTTACAATACATGTAACATATTAAGCTATATCCAAAATGCAAAATGATATTTGAGATTCAATTGTTGATATGTTTTCAAATTAATTCAAGCGATTAAGGATTTAGCTATAGCTTTTTTCTCGTGGTGTAAACTTTTAGAACTCTTAACTGTAACACGATTTTATTTCTACAAATAATGGTGTACGCCATAATTGGGTTGATGCATGTATATACAGTTTGCAAGTGACAAAACCAATCCTATAACATTAGTAATCTAAATATTTCTTAATAATTAAGTATTTAAACATTATATATATAATTTAACATTATAAATGTTTTCTCATATAATACAATACAATAGATACATCTACCTAATTGATATTTTATATCATGATTCAATTGATATTCATTTGATACATCCCATATATAATTTATTTACACGTTGTGAACGTTGTGGCATTTTATTTCAAAAACCATGGAATAATTTATTTATTTTTTATTTATTTTTTGAAAAGAAACTTTCATTAAAAATGGCGAAAAAAACTCGTCTTCAAGGTGGAGAACGAGCCGCCACCACACAATTACATCAAAGAGAATCTACACCATGACTCCCAACTAAATTTACAGTCCTTGTGCCTATGTTTGTACCAAAGAAAGCCATATGATTTCACATCCGCAATGATATCCGCCACTTTAGTATCTTTGTCTCTAAAAACCAAATCATTTTGTGCCTTCGAAATGCGCTAACAAGTAATGATAATCATACCTTGGATAACTTCTCTGTAAATGGGAGAACGGCCACATGACTTGAAAATCTCAATCAAATCTTTAGTATCAAATGCCATGGAATAATTGAGTATGCATTCACCTGTTCCTTAATTGCATAAAAATAGTTTGTATCTATAATTGCTAAGAAATATAATATAGAGTTAATTGCTATTTTTTAACGTCAGCACACACACACACACACACATATATATTAAGAGCCCAGCAATAAACTGGAAAACAACAAAAGTCTATCAAACAAAACACTCAACCCGCCAAAACACACACGGCAATTACAACATACACCTAATATCAAAAGCCGACAAATCGTCCCAGGAGGGAGCCGAGACGTTGGCCTTATGACTAATCCAAGCATACGAGTCCTCTTTGATCAGCTCGACACAATGTTGAACCGGCACGACTTTATCTTCAAAGACCTTCACGTTCCTCACATACCATATCCTCCAAATAGACGCCATCACAACCAAAAGTTACCGTCTTCTTACACCTTTTACTGCCCGGGACGTCTTTAAGAGTCTTGACCAAGCTATGAAGGGAGATCACATCCTCTTGCCACAGAAGTTTAATCCAAAGAAAGATATTCCACTACATACACCTAGAGAACAGGCAAGAGACAAAAATACGGTCTGATGATTCTTCCATATACCCACAATAGGGGCACAACAGATCAGGAAGCACCATACCATAGCTTGCGAGAGCTGTTTTAGTTGCCACTTTACCATCCAATGCACGCCAGAGTAAGTAATTCGCATTCGGTGTAGCCTAAGAGTTCTAATAAAACTGCCGAAACCCATCACTTCCAACCCTCTGTTGCTCTAATTGCCCCCTTAGATACCTGACTGGAAACTGTCCCCCATCACCAGGAACCCAACCCCAAGTATCTTTACCATGTTTTAAAGAAACCGATCGAGTGCATCAAGTTCATCAAAACACCAGCTTGAGCCCTTTCAGTTTGTGTGGAAGTATCCTTAACCCAAGCCCATATAGTTTGTATCTATAATTGCTAGGAAATATAATATAGAGTTAATTGCTATTTTTTAACGTCAGCACACACACACACATATGTATATATATATATTTATATATTAAGAGCCCAACAAGAAACTGGAAAACAACAAAAGTCCATCAAACAAAACACTCAACCCGCCAAAAACAAAACAAACCCACAACACAAAGGACAAACACACACGGCAATTACAACATACACCTAATATCAAAAGCCGACAAATCGTCCCAGGAGGGAGCCGAGACGTTGGCCTTATGACTAATCCAAGCATACGAGTCCTCTTTGATCAGCTCGACACAATGGTGAACCGGCACGACTTTATCGTCAAAGACCTTCACGTTCCTCACATACCATATCCTCCAAATAGACGCCATCACAACCAAAAGTTACCGTCTTCTTACACCTTTTACTGACCGGGACGTCTTTAAGAGTCTTGACCAAGCTATGAAGGGAGCTCACATCCTCTTGCCACGGAAGTTTAACCCAAAGAAAGATATTCCACTACATACACCTAGAGAACAGGCAAGAGACAAAAATACGGTTTGATGATTCTTCCATATACCCACAATATGGGCACAACAGATCAGGAAGCACCATACCATGACTTGCGAGAGCTGTTTTAGTTGCCACTTTACCATCCAATGCACGCCAGAGTAAGTAGTTCGCTTTCGGTGTAGCCTAAGAGTTCTAATAAAACTGCCGAAACCCATCACTTCCAACCCTCTGTTGCTCTAATTGCCCCCTTAGATACCTGACTAGAAACTGTCCCCCATCACCAGGAACCCAACCCCAAGTATCTTTACCATGTTTTAAAGAAACCGATCGAGTGCATCAAGTTCATCAAAACACCAGCTTGAGCCCTTTCAGTTTGTGTGGAAGTATCCTTAACCCAAGCCCATATTGTTTGTATCTATAATTGCTAAGAAATATAATATAGAGTTAATTGCTATTTTTTAACGTCAGCACACACACACACACACACACACACACACACACACATATATATATATATATATATATATATATATATATATATATTAAGAGCCGAGCAAGAAACTGGAAAACAACAAAAGTCCATCAAACAAAACACTCAACCCGCCAAAAACAAAACAAACCCACAACACAAAGGACAAACACACACGGTAATTACAACATACACCTAATATCAAAAGCCGACAAATCGTCCCAGGAGGGAGCCGAGACGTTGGCCTTATGACTAATCCAAGCATACGAGTCCTCTTTGATCAGCTCGACACAATGTTGAACCGGCACGACTTTATCTTCAAAGACCTTCACGTTCCTCACATACCATATCCTCCAAATAGACTCCATCACAACCAAAAGTTACCGTCTTCTTACACCTTTTACTGCCCGGGACGTCTTTAAGAGTCTTGACCAAGCTATGAAGGGAGCTCACATCCTCTTGCCACGGAAGTTTAATCCAAAGAAAGATATTCCACTACATACACCTAGAGAACAGGCAAGAGACAAAAATACGGTCTGACGATTCTTCCATATACCCACAATAGGGGCACAACAGATCAGGAAGCACCATACCATGACTTGCGAGAGCTGTTTTAGTTGCCACTTTACCATCCAATGCACGCCAGAGTAAGTAATTCGCATTCGGTGTAGCCTAAGAGTTCTAATAAAACTGCCAAAACCCATCACTTCCAACCCTCTGTTGCTCTAATTGCCCCCTTAGATACCTGACTAGAAACTGTCCCCCATCACCAGGAACCCAACCCCAAGTATCTTTACCATGTTTTAAAGAAACCGATCGAGTGCATCAAGTTCATCAATACACCAGCTTGAGCCCTTTCAGTTTGTGTGGAAGTATCCTTAACCCAAGCCCATATAGTTTGTATCTATAATTGCTAGGAAATATAATATAGAGTTAATTGCTATTTTTTAACGTCAGCACACACACACACACATATGTATATATATATGTATATATATATATATTTATATATTAAGAGCCCAACAAGAAACTGGAAAACAACAAAAGTCCATCAAACAAAACACTCAACCCGCCAAAAACAAAACAAACCCACAACACAAAGGACAAACACACACGGCAATTACAACATACACCTAATATCAAAAGCCGACAAATCGTCCCAGGAGGGAGCCGAAACGTTGGCCTTATGACTAATCCAAGCATACGAGTCCTCTTTGATCAGCTCGACACAATGTTGAACCGGCACGACTTTATCGTCAAAGACCTTCACGTTCCTCACATACCATATCCTCCAAATAGACGCCATCACAACCAAAAGTTACCGTCTTCTTACACCTTTTACTGCCCGGGACGTCTTTAAGAGTCTTGACCAAGCTATGAAGGGAGCTCACATCCTCTTGCCACGGAAGTTTAATCCAAAGAAAGATATTCCACTACATACACCTAGAGAACAGGCAAGAGACAAAAATACGGTCTGACGATTCTTCCATATACCCACAATAGGGGCACAACAGATCAGGAAGCACCATACCATGACTTGCGAGAGCTGTTTTAGTTGCCACTTTACCATCCAATGCACGCCAGAGTAAGTAGTTCGCTTTCGGTGTAGCCTAAGAGTTCTAATAAAACTGCCGAAAGCCATCACTTCCAACCCTCTGTTGCTCTAATTGCCCCCTTAGATACCTGACTGGAAACTGTCCCCCATCACCAGGAACCCAACCCCAAGTATCTTTACCATGTTTTAAAGAAACCGATCGAGTGCATCAAGTTCATCAAAACACCAGCTTGAGCCCTTTCAGTTTGTGTGGAAGTATCCTTAACCCAAGCCCATATAGTTTGTATCTATAATTGCTAAGAAATATAATATAGAGTTAATTGCTATTTTTTAACGTCAGCACACACACACACACACGCACACACACACACACACACATATATATATATATATTAAGAGCCGAGCAAGAAACTGGAAAACAACAAAAGTCTATCAAACAAAACACTCAACCCGCCAAAAACAAAACAAACCCACAACACAAAGGACAAACACACACGGCAATTACAACATACACCTAATATCAAAAGCCGAAAAATCGTCCCAGGAGGGAGCCGAGACGTTGGCCTTATGACTAATCCAAGCATACGAGTCCTCTTTGATCAGCTCGACACAATGTTGAACCGGCACGACTTTATCTTCAAAGACCTTCACGTTCCTCACATACCATATCCTCCATATAGACTCCATCACAACCAAAAGTTACCGTCTTCTTACACCTTTTACTGCCCGGGACGTCTTTAAGAGTCTTGACCAAGCTATGAAGGGAGCTCACATCCTCTTGCCACGGAAGTTTAATCCAAAGAAAGATATTCCACTACATACACCTAGAGAATAGGCAAGAGACAAAAACACGGTCTGACGATTCTTCCATATACCCACAATAGGGGCATAACAGATCAGGAAGCATCATACCATGACTCGCGAGAGCTGTTTTAGTTGCCACTTTACCATCCAATGCACGCCAGAGTAAGTAGTTCGCTTTCGGTGTAGCCTAAGAGTTCTAATAAAACTGCCGAAACCCATCACTTCCAACCCTCTGTTGCTCTAATTGCCCCCTTAGACACCTGACTGGAAACTGTCCCCCATCACCAGGAACCCAACCCCAAGTATCTTTACCATGTTTTAAAGAAACCGATCGAGTGCATCAAGTTCATCAAAACACCAGCTTGAGCCCATTCAGTTTGTGTGGAAGTATCCTTAACCCAAGCCCATCCCCATTGAACAATATTACCTCTAAAAGAAATGTGGTCCGACACCGATCCGTGTTTATCCTTTGCCAGACAATACAAATTAGGAAAATCTTCCTTAAAGGAGGACTCCCCAACCCAATTGTCCTTTTAAAATCAAGTGTTCCTACCATCGCCGACCTTGACTCTAAGGTGGTTCACAATGTTAATCCCTTCTTTAAGCAAAAAGGTGTCCACCATCCCAATATCTTTCCAAACGCCGACCACCGATTTTTTAATAGGAATTAACTTCTTGTCCAGCTTAGTCTTATGAATCGAAGAGACTACCAAGGCCCAAAGTTGACCAGGATCAGCCCTGAACCTCCACCACCATTTAGTTAACATCACTATATTGAAATCCTCCATTCTTCCATCACCAGCACCTCCTCTGTCTTTGGCTCTAACATGGAAATCCTATTTGACCCATCGGACTTTATTTTGGCCATCAGTATTACCCCAAACTAAATCTCTTCGGATTTTATCAAGCTTTTTATCACCTCCTTCGGGGCCCTAAAAATATACAGGAAGTAGAAAGGTAAGCTACCAAGAACAGAATTGGCAAGTGTGATTCTTTTGGCAAAAGACAGGCACTTAGCCTTCCAAGAAGAGAGCCTAGATCGAAACTTATCCACCATCGCTTCCAATGAACGGACCTTTTCATATTGGCACCAGAACGCCAAGATAAGATAAAGGGAGCTTCCCTACATCACAGTTAAGGATCCAGGCCATTTGCGCCACCTCTTGTTGTTCCACCCCGACACCCACCAAACTACATTTAGAGTGATTAGCTTTTAGCCCTGTCACCAAACAGAGGCACCTCAAGAAACGGCCCAGATTCCTAACATTTTCCTCATTCCATTCACCAATAAAAAGCACATCAACCTCATAATAGAGGTACAAAATACAAGAACCATCGTTAGGAAGTTTAATCCCTTGTAACAGCCCCGAGTTCACAACCCTATTAATAAATAAAACCAGGACTTCCATAGCCAAAATAAAAAGGAAAGGTGAAAGTGGATCACCTTGGCGGAGCCCACGCTTAAATATGAACTCCTCCATAGGAGACCCATTCACTAGCACCGATCATGTACTCGAGGAAAGACAGCCCTTAATCCAACAAATCCATAGCTTAAGGAAACCCATGTACTCAAAAGTTTTCAGCAGGAACTTCCAATTCAAATAATCGTAAGCTTTCTGAAGGTCCACTTTAAAAATTAGCATCTTCCTTTTGCTCTTCTTCTTCCAAATCCAAAATGTTTAACTATCTGAGCACCTGATTTTTCAAATTGTAACTATTTGAGTTCAATTTACTTATGTTGTCCACCAAGTTTGTTAAGTATTAGGGTATTTCAGTAATTTTCAAATAAGGTACAAGTCTTTGATGCACAAGTATAATTACTTATTTTATTATAATTATTATTATGCACACTGACCCCCCATCTCTCTCTCTCTCTCTCTCTCTCTATTAAACCATCTCACACCCATTGCACCACCACCCTACCTCCATACCACCACCACCGCACCTCCATGCCACCACCTAGTCAGGATCTAAGTTCTTCAACTTAGATCCTCCTACAAAAACAAATTACTTTCACCACTTTTTAACACTATCAAAACCCGCACACTCCACGTGCTCTATACAAGTCGACCACACCCAACCATCACCACCTGCCACCACCACAATTAGACCACTTGAAACCCTTACTTGAATCTAAACAGACCTACCAAGCAATCATCTTCTCTAGTTTACCGTCATGAAACACATGAAGACCGCGACGACTAAGGTTTCATAATACAACTCGATGACGATGGTGGTAAAGATGGTGGTGTATAGGGGGTCACCAGATCTGTTACAACCATACAAGTCTTCGTCATCGTTTCTGTTTGCTGTCTCGTATAGTTTGGTTGGACCAAGATGAACAGCGACTAAAGATGAATGTGGTGGCTATGGGAGTTTCAGATCTAGCTGGAAACACAAATAGGAGGTAGGTTTGACCGTTTGTGGTGGGTTTGAATGGGGATAGTGAGTTAAGAGGAGAGAGATAGACATCTGTTGAGTTTTGAATTAAAACCATATTAATTTGGGTTTTTTTTGAAAGGTTTAGATCAATGGAAATCCTTATACAACCCTAACCTATTGGTCTCAAATTCGAATCCCTACCCACGCACCGGTGTCCTCCTTGCCTAAGCTCAAACCGTCACGGGGAATTTTTTTGTGGTGTGCATGGATCGAACTTGTGACCTCCCCCTAGGATGGGAACCCCTAAGGGAAAACCCACCCTACCTCAAACCAGCTGAGCTGGAGATCATTGGCTATTATTAATTTGGGTTTTAATATATTATTTAGTAATTTATGTTTCATATTTATTTTTAATTTGTTTTTTATCTTGCAAGGGCATATTGACTTTTCATACAAAAGTTAACAGACTTGTTGGATGGTGTTGGTAAATTAGATTCAGATAGTTACAATTTGAAAAATCAGGTGCTCAAATAGTCAAACATTTTGGATTTGGATTCAAGTACTTAAAACCATCATAACACAGGACTCATATAGTAATTAACTCTATAATATATTTTCTCAGTTTTTTAAATATACAAAAACATTTCTATTAATAAGTAAAAATCAGTAATACAAAAACATTTCTATTAAAACCATCATAACACAGTATATTTTCTCAATTTTTTAAATATACAAAAACATTTCTATTAATAAGTAAAAATGAGTAATAAAAAAATGTATCTCCACATTTTGCTAAGTAGAAACTAGTTAACTGATTTTAGAAAACTAGAGTGTTTAATAGGCCGTACACGAACCAAACTTTTAGCGAACAATAATTATGAATTGTTTGGCAAGAAGCTCGTTAGTGTTCGTTCATTTAATAAATGTACAACCACAAATAAGAAATTCCGTTTGTCTAGTTAAACAAATGAACATGAATAGACGCCATGTTTGTTCATTTATGTTCATGAATATACGGTAATGTGTTCGTTTATGTTTGATAGTTTATTACGATTTTTAACTTTTTATTTTTAATTTAAGTAGTTCAAAATTCTTAGTAATAGAGTATCTAATAATTATTAGTGAATTCCAAATTACTATACCAATACGATAGAGCTACTCGGTATAGAATCAACATGTTTTGTAAATCACCCAAGAACGATAAAAAGGAACATTAGTACTAGCAATGAGGTTGTTCGAACTGTATTGATCGGTTTAGATCATCACGGAACTGATACCAATATTCATTTATCATCACAATCAACTAAAAAGTGTTTCATTTATCGGCAAGTGATACGGTACAATAGAGATACGGTGTTAGTATATCGAAAGCAAATAAATATAATTTATATCGTAATGTTAAAAAAATAAAAAACTATGGAGTTTGATTTTAAAAAAAAACTAACGTACTTAAGCTATAAAAAATCAAACTAAATAATGAATAAAATATTATTTACAAAGTAAAATCAAATACTTAAAAATAAGTAAAACAACTCCTAAAAACTAGAAAAATAAATAAAAATAAACATTTTCAATTAATTGGTATTGCAAGTTTAAAACAGATATTAACATAGGTAGGAGGAAAAAAAAAAGGTGTAGTTAAAAGGGGTGTAAAAAATGGGAGAGGAAATTAGCCGTTAAAAAAAAAAACATAGTTAGGAGGTAGATTTTTTTTAGAAAAAAGTTAATGCACGTTGGTTATTTGAAAAAATTGAAACATTACTCACTGGACTTCCTATTTAATATATAATTAAATATTAAATATAAACATAGTTAGGCTTTAATCAAATCCCACTTGTAGTTTAGTTGGGAGAGGCTCAATCTTTTATTTGAGAGGCTTGAGTTCGATCTTTGCTGTCTGCATTTGGGAAGACCTAATGATGGATAGTTTCTACTGAGGTATGGTTTGATTCGGAGGGCAACCCGGTTTTACCTAGTTGTTACCCCAACGAGTTTCTCGTGTGGATGCAGTATGGTTTCGTTTGCGCGGCGGCCGGGGCCCGATAGAATATCGCAGTTGGGGGTGGAGCTGACGGGTAACGTCTTAGACGAAACCCGGTGACCAATTCGGTCCAGTACATAGAAAGTCACCCTTCAAAAAAAAAGTTAGGCTTTAATCAACATGTAATCATCATCATCATACTCAGTTAATCCCACCAATAGCAAAAGCTAAGGTATGGTTTGAGGAGTGTAACATGTAAACGGCATTACCTCTACCCTATGGGAATAGAGAGACTGCTTTCAGTGAGACCCCCAGCTTAATAGTGGTTTTCTATCAAGCCTTGGACATAAGGCACAACACTTGGCAATCGGGACAAACCCGATTGGTGCATATATCCCCTTGTCTTTTGGCTATCAACGCCACCACATAATACATGATTAACCGTCCGTCATTTTTAACGTTATTTTCACGAAATTAGTAAAATAACGTCAAAATTAGTGCAACTTACTTTTGCCTCCATAATAGTCATACATATATACATTATATGCGCACAATAATATGCGGGGCTTTTTAATCAACATGTATTATAAAAACAAAATTATTTTCAATCACGTTGAATTATTCAAAGGTAGACAGAAAATATACATTATTTAATTAACATGTAATACAAAAAAATGGATAATTTGCAATAACGTTCAACTATTCAAAGGTAGACAGAAACTATATTTGATAGTCAAGGAAAACTATGTACAAGGGGCACTTATGTAATTGAAACCAAATTTAAGGTCATATATTTCTGTAAGGCCCTATAAATGACGATTGAGCCTTCCTAACTTGCAACACATACAAATCAAGAAAACATACATCCCACCCAAATTATTATATTCCCTCTAATCATCAAACATGTCTCCTATCACCCCTGAGGTTAGAGCATCTGCGGAGATCTTTACCGGAAATGAAGTTTGTAAAGAAAAAGCCAAGTCTCTTCTAAGAGAATATTTTCTTCCAGACGGTCTATTACCAGTGGAAGACGTCGAGGAACTTGGTTACGTAAAAGAAACTGGATTTGTTTGGATCAAACAAAAGAATGAGATCAAACACAAGTTTGAGAAGGCCGGAACGCTAGTCTCATATGCCACTGAGATCACTTCCTACTTTGAGAAGTGTAAGATCAAAAAGTTAACAGGAATCAAGTTTAAAGAGATGATGATATGGATCTCACTTGTAGAGAGCCATCTTGAAAGTCCATCAAGTGACAAAGTAACCATGAAAACACCCATGGGAATCTCCAAGACTTTTCCAAAAGTGTGTTTTATGGCTTAAGAGGTGAGCAGAAACTAACGATGGTTGATCACTTTGTGTAATACAAAGAATAAGTGTCTACAACAAAATAAAATGATGGTGTCTATTTTCATTTTTTATGTATCCAACTTGTTTGTTAGTGATTTTGTGTATTGAATGAATTAATATTTTTAAATTGTCGAAGTAGCTGATGATCATAATGGAATTGAAATTGATAAAAGTCATTAAATCCATCTAGATATTTATTCCAATATTTTAGAATTTTAGAAGTAATAACATATAATATCCTAAAACTATTCCAAGCACTTTAAAAATTGTTATTTGATACCTAAGCAGTAGTTTTTTGGCATCATAAAAGTTTTTTAAAATCAATTTTTTTGAAAAAAAAAATTAGTACTCAATACATAAATAATTGTTGGGTTATCACTCGCGCTCTACAACGGGTTCAAAACAAAAATGAAAATAAGAAACTCGTGAACTTGACAATTAAAAAGCCATGCAACGACGGTATATTCGAAGTCACATAAAAGGAACCCACCTACGCTCCATGGTGGGTTTGAAAAGTGGATAAAAATAAGC
Source organism: Ambrosia x helenae (assembly GCA_030844895.1). Lineage (NCBI taxonomy): Eukaryota > Viridiplantae > Streptophyta > Magnoliopsida > Asterales > Asteraceae > Ambrosia > Ambrosia x helenae. The sequence continues at coordinate 102,902,687 of CM061228.1, read as the reverse complement.
AAATCGCAAACCTGACGATAAAAAAATGTGCCGATGGTGTATTCAAAAGTCGCGAAAAAAGTTAGTCATTGTATACGTAAACCAAGTTATTCGAACAAATTTACACTAAAACGCAGTAGTATTCGTACTTGACGTCTAGCTAACGTTGTTATAACGTAGTAGTAACGGGAATGATGTTTGAACTTGTGAAAACATTTTATAAAAACCTGTGAACTCACCAGCATTATATATATGTTGACATTTTTGGCATGTTTTCTTAGGTCGATAAGGTAGCAGCATATGGATTAGGCGCATGGAGTCTCACACGGCGTCTAGGGTCTTAGTTGCATGTTTCAAACATTTTCAGACTTCATTTACTTTATGTTGGTTTGTAAACAGATTTAAGCTTCCGCTGTTGGTTTGGTATTATAAAACTTGTTAGTTTTGGTTTACGTATCTTTTACATATAGTTAGTTGTCGTTTATTGTGACCATTGACTTGGATCCTGGTGTGTCACGCACCTCGCGGTAAAACCCCACACGCGGAATTTGAGGGTGTGAAAAAACGACAAGAAGTTCTTCTGAAAAGTTGTTTAATTTATCCTTGTAGTTTTTAATTTAAAACTCTGTTTTGTTTAAATTGTTGTTTCAATTTCAGTACTTTGGAATTTCTGTCCTTAAATGTAATTGTCTAAAAATTCATTCTAAAAATGGAGCAGTTTACTTATAACATTTAGGGGGGAATTGTTAGAACTAAAATATATAAAATAAAATGTTGAAGAAAACTGAAGCGAGGAACCCGAAACTAAATTAAAGAAGAACATCTAGAACAGGTTCCAGCCGAAGAGATTAAAACCAGCAAAGATTCAAGAACAAATTCTCTTTAAGAAATTAGACAATTGAAGACAAGTACAACTCCTAACTGATGAAATCTGGAAAAAAGACTGAAATCTGGAATGAAAGAATCAGATTTCTGGGACATAGTGAAAGACAGACTAAGTCCTTCTATTCCAGATGAAGACTTTAGATTCCTGAAAAGAAATCTGGAATCTTGACAAGTGGGAAAGTTAAAATGCATGCAACTTGAACTCAATTAATCATGCATAATTTCTTCATCCCGTTATCTTGCAGAGAATACAAGTTAGAATGACTCAAAAAATTCTTTTGTAAAGATTAAATGAGATCCTTGTTATAAGGTGATCGATACATAAACTCAAAAACTTTAAAAACATGTGTTTTATTGTTTCTGAAAGTATGATTTCTTATTCCGCACACTATTTTCATATTGTTGAAATCACATTGTCGTTTTCTTAAAAGTTAGGTTGATACTTCTAAAACCAACACCTAGTTTTATTGTAATTGGAAAACCGTCTACATCTATCGGATCTAAATTATATTTCGATGCCCTGAGATCGCAAGAGGATGTATTGTTTATTTGCTTCTTAACAAAGTATTGCATATTTGGAAATCATGGTGTTCTTTTCTAAAATTAGGTGAACTTAGATAACTATAAGTGTAATAAGATAACATTTATACCCTAAATTAGCAACCAAGGATTAAAATTGGGTCTGTCTATTGGCACCCCCTCAGCTTCTATTTAAACCCCCCTCCCAGGCGCCTCGCTTAGGCCTAAGCGAGGCGCTTGGGTCACATTAATTACTAATCAGTACGAGGTTGCATGGGAGTTTGAAAAAAGGGGGGCCAAGCGCCTCGCTTAGGCCTAAGCGAGGCGCTTGGCCACAGGGGGGATGAATCTGGACATTTTGATGTTGGGAAGGTTTTGGTTTGGATTTTTTTTGTTTTTTGTTTTTTTTTTTTGTTTGTTTTGAAGTGTTTTTTTTTTGAAGTGTTTATTTTTTTTTTGTTTTTTACTTTTTTATCTATTTAGGGTCTTTATCTATTGTAATTTTTTTAAATTTAAAAATTCTAAAAACACCGAAATAACCCGTGTTTTTTTTTAAATCGTTTTTATTGATTTAGGGTATTTATCTATTGTAATTTTTAAAATTTAAAAACAACGTAATGACCCTAATCAAACTATAATTAATCAAGTAATCCCAACTTTAACCTATTAATAAAGTGTTCGATTGTCACTATGACTGGATAAATTATTCACGGAGAAGACCTCGTCGAAGAAAGATTGAGCGAATTCGCGACTTTTGATACGAATATGGTGGTTGATGGTCAACGTGGCGTCGTTTTGGTTCATAACATGTGATTTGTATTTGGTTTGGGATTGAAAGGGTTGAGTGATCTTTTAACGTTTATAATCGAATGTTTACTGTTTGGATCTCATTGGTTTTACTGGCTTGCAATTTATAATTTGGTTTTAGTTCGTTTATTATTTATGGGTTTAGTATTTATTAGACAATTAAACATTCAAAACACACAACATATATAAACAAACGATCAAAATGCATAATAATAAAAGGTAAAAAGAGTAATAAGTTTTGTCCATACACATCATAAAAAAAATACAAATAAAAGAAGTCTACTGTGGCGGTGGTGGTGGGGCCCCCTCTGCTGGTCCACGGTGTGGTGGTGGGCGTAACTCTACCTGCCAATGCCTCGCCATCGCCTGCATCGCGTCGACCGTCCACTCCTGAACCTCCCGGAGCTCACCGATGCGGCGATCCATGTCCTCTGCCACGAAACGCGCAGCAGGAGTGAGGTCATCATAAATATGACGGGGGTACTGCTGCTGTGGTCGCGGCGGAGGAGGTGGGGGGGGCGTCATCGTCGTCAGCACCGTCGTCCACACCCGCCATCTCTACCAGGAGAGGATATCCCGGACGCACCTCAACGTAGGGCGGTATATCAGCGAGGGTAGGAAGGGGGCCCGGCACAAAAGGCTTCTTCGTTCCGTATGCTCGAAACCGATGCACACCCTTCGAGACCTCGATGAGGATCCCCATGCTCCGGACATTGGCGTCAGCGAGCTCTGCTGATGGGATCGCGGGCAGCAAGCGAGGGTCGGTTTCTGGCGAGAAACCGAGCTGACGCGCAATGTGAGTGACGAACGCCCCGCCATAGAGATGTGCGCGAGTCTGGCGCTTGTTGCAGCACTTAAAGTAGTCGACCAGGGACGCGGCTAGGTTGCACGGCTGCCGCATAATCAAACAGTACAAAAAGAAAAGGTCACACTGGCTGACCTTCTCCCGACTGTTCCCCCGTCCTGCGATAGAGGTGGCGATCGCATGCTGAAAGTAAATGTGCAGGGGGTCCTTAATCGACGTCGCCTTCCCAGTATTTGCGCCAAAGTGCGACTTGGAGATGAACCTCCAAAACCTGACCAGGGTCGGCCTATCCACCGTAATGAGACCGTCCCGGTACAACGCAGACTCGGTCTCCGGGGCTGTGTACAACCCCGAAGCAACAACAAACTCCTGCAAAAAATAATTGTAAATATTAACAACTTTGGTAACATAATAATAAAATGACAGATAATTGAAATAACATACCTCATAGGTCATCTCATGCCAACTCCTCGCCAACCGAAATCGGATGGGGCGAAAAGTCTGAGCCGGGTTCGGGTTGTCGGACGGATCCAGAACCACGAACGACGACATAAACTCTATCGTCAAAGCCCGGTAAGAAGGCTGCTCGGCTATGTCAAAGAGACGACGCCAAGGAGTGTCAGACCCCACATAGTCGTGAGCCCTACCCACCTCGCCGACCCTCTCCAGAAGCGACCAACTAATGTACATCTGAGGGTCGACAGCCATATGACGCATCTTCAAGCAGCAGCGCCGCGCATCGTCAAGCCCCTCCTCAAACTCCAGGTAGGGGTGGCCCAGTAAGGGGTCCGGTGGTGGACCCCGTCGCTTCCTCTTCGACGAAGGCCCCGGTGCAGACGACCCAGCGTCATCATCACCACCAAAAACATCATCAACAAAATCTGGCTCCATATCCATATCTATGTAAACAATAACAGTAAACAATAATTTTCAATCACTAATGATAATAACAGTAATAATAATAATAATAATAAAAAATAGGGTCGTTCTAATTAAACCCCCAAACTTCGTATATTTATGTACGCTTTATATCATGCCAAAATAAAGTTTGAATAGCGTTTATTTGAAAAACATAGTTTCTTTTATACAAAATAATATATTTTGAACATCCGATATGTTTCTTATATTTTATAAAAATTTGGGCAGAGTCTCCTCTGTTTTTATAAGAAACCAGACAACACACGTCGTCCATTGTATCCCACAACATCAATTGTCCATAATAATAATAATCGTAATAATAATAATATAAGTAATAATCGTAATATTAATAATAATAATAATAATAATATTAGTAATATTAGTAATAATAATAATAATAATAATAATAATCGTAATAATAATAATAATAAACATAATAATAATAATAATAATAATAATAATATTAGTAATAATAATAATAATAATCGTAATAATAATAATCGTAATAATAATAATAATAATCGTAATAATAATAATAATAATAATAATCGTAATATAAATAATAATAATAATAATAATCGTAATAATAATAATAATAATAATAATCGTAATAATAATAATAATAATAATAATATTAGTAATAATAATAATAATAATAATAATAATCGTAATAATAATAATAATAATAATAATAGTAATAATAATAATAATAATAATAATAATCGTAATAATAATAATAATAATCGTAATAATAATAATAATAATAATAATAATAATAATAATCGTAATAATAA